>ONZH01024470.1:0-37612 GCA_900303285.1 Rhinella marina | reverse complement strand
GTTCAGGAATCCACAACAGGTTTTGAGATCTCCACGTAGCATGAGGCAGAGGGAGTTGCACGCCAGCGGCACACAAGCCCGGATTTGCAGTTATGGGCATTGCAGGGGAAGCAGCGACTGGTGACCCTGCAGTAGCTGGAGAAGCGATGGCGTCCAGACGAGCAGCGACAGTTTGCATGAACTGCATCATGACGTCCTAGCGTTCACTCTGACGTCTGACTTCACGTAGCAGGTCCTGTACAACAGGTTTTGGGTGACCAGCGGGATCCATGGCCTCAGTGTACTGTCACGAATCAGCAGGTGTGGACCCACTGTGCCTTGTGCCCTACCTCCTCTAAGGGCGTTGTCTAAGTGAAACCCCTCGTTCTTCACAATTACCCCTGATGGTGGGGATAGACTTTCTGAGGGGAACACCAGGTCGCTACCTCCTGAGGAGGGTCGGGACACGAGGCAGCTGGTCCCGGGGGACCAGGAGATACCAGCAATGGTACCTGTAGTACAGCGGTGGTCAACAGGCCGGGTCGAATCCAGGAGAGGTAATGCAGGACCAAGGAATGAGGCAGAAGCAGAGTCAGACAGGCAAAGGATCAGGGCAGGCGGCACAGGTACGTAGTCAGGCAATCCGGGTCGGCAACGGGAAGGTTAATGCAGGCAGGCTAGGATCAGGCAGGTAGCGGAGTCGAGTAACAAGGCACGGGTCAGCACACAGGAACACGAGCAGGAACAGGTATAACCAGAATGCACTCGACACTGAGGCGTCTTGGGAGAGGGCTGAGCAAACTAAATAGGTCCAGGGTTGGTCAATCAGGACACATGACCAACCCACATGACCTAGCATGGTTACATGATCGCAACAGCTTCAGCCCAGAGGGAGTGAGTAATACAGGGCAGTATGGAAGCTCTGGAGCGGATCATCGTGCACCAGCACTACACAGCCAGAGCTCAGGACTGCAGCGATGAATGGAAACTATAACCAGCAGCTCACCGCTGGACACAACGCCCAAAACGGCAGCGGTAAGCAGGGGTACAGCGGTGCACAGCAGCCGCTGTTACAGGAATGCACACTGACGTCATCCATATTTCTTGCAGATCCGTTTTTTTAGGACGTCATAATACATATGGTCATGTGCATGAGGCCTGGTGAAGATGAACACTCTTGTAAAGTAATTCAAGGCAGAAAGTGTTTGGCGTGGTGCAGGGGCATAGCTAAAGGCTCATGGGCCCTGGTGCAAGAGTTCAGCTTGGTCCCCCCCCTTCACTCAGCGCTGGTGCACCTAGTTTTTCTGCTGGCAAAGTCAAAAATGTAACCCCCCCCCCATGCCAAATTCTCACCCTAACCTTTTCCCTCCTAACATTACGTATATCACTACAGAACATACAGGGTAAGGCTACATTCACACGGAAGCCTTTAAGAGGCTCCGTCCACCGGCTGACAGAATCTTTGCAGCACACCACACCACAAGCGCTTGGGTTACGTAAGTGGTCCATCTGGACCAACAATATCAGCAATGATCAGGGTTGCCAACCGTCCAGAAATTTCTGGACAGTCCGTAAAAATGGGTGACTTTTTTCCTCTGTCCATGAAAAAAAATAGAGGTGTCCGTGATTTTTTTGAGGCCAGTGATACTTGACTAGATTATTTTGGTGGTAATTATAATCATTTTACAGCTTCCAGTAAATTCTGGTATTGAGTCCTGATCTGTATATTGAGCTATAGACCTGTATTACTTTATAATATTTATCCTTCATTATGGTTTTCCAATTTGTCCGTAAAAAACGTTGGCCGTCCGTGATTTTGGGATACGTTGTCCAGAAAAAAGAAAAATTCTGGTTGGTAACCCTGGCAATGATGTTATCTGTCATTAATGTTTGACTTCATGTAGTTTGATTTATTTAATTGTGTAGTAAAGCGTAAGTAGATTTTGAACGAGTGTTATCATACACGCAGCAGCCGCTGTTACAGGAATGCACACTGACGTCATCCGTATTTCTTGCAGATCCGTTTTTTTAGGACGTCATAATACATATGGTCATGTGCATGAGGCCTGGTGAAGATGAACACTCTTGTAAAGTAATTCAAGGCAGAAAGTGTTTGGCGTGGTGCAGGGGCATAGCTAAAGGCTCATGGGCCCTGGTGCAAGAGTTCAGCTTGGTCCCCCCCCCCTTCCCTCAGCGCTGGTGCACCTAGTTTTTCTGCTGGCAAAGTCAAAAATTTAACCCCCCCCCATGCCAAATTCTCACCCTAACCTTTTCCCTCCTAACATTATGTATATCACTACAGAACATACAGGGTAAGGCTACATTCACACGAATGTAGCCTCCGATCTGCATATTTTGGGGTTCAGATGCAGACCGATTCACTTAAATGAACACTATCTGTTATCCGCATCTGTATGTCCATTCCTATTTTTGTCCGCTTTGCAGACAAGGATAGGCATTGTTACAGTGGATCTGCAAAAAAACAGATGCCATACGGAACATCATCCTTTTTTTGCGGATCCGCAATTTGCAGACTGCAAAACACAACGTTGGTGTGAATGTAGCCTAATACAGCGCCCCATACCTCGTACATCCAGTGATGTCTCCTCTGATGTAGATCTTCTCTTTCCTCATCTTCTCCTTTCAGACCAGACGCCATTTTGCAGCCATTTCTCATCTCTGCAGTTTGACAGAAAACAATCTTAGTTTACTACTTTTCCATCATCCTCCCGTCTTCTGGACAAATCATCCTACCACCCCCAGTACTGTGCCACTAGTACCACACAGATAGTGCCCTTCAATAATTATTGGCACACAGTGTCCTAAAATAACTGCGCCCAGCAAATAGTGTCCCGTAATAGTGTGAACATAACGTGCCCCAGAAATAACTGCGCTGATACTGTGCCAGGGCGCCCACCACAGTAATAGTGCTCCCCAAAGTCCCAACTAATAATTCTCTGCCAGAGTGCACTTGTTAGTAATAGTGCCCCCAACAGTACTAATGCCCCCACTGTGCCCCAGAAGTAATAATGCTTCCAATGTGCCAGTAAGAAGTGCCCCAATAATATACCAGTAAGAAGTGCTCCCCACCCATAGATGACTCCCAAATTATGTGCCAGTAAGAAACGCCCCAATAATGCACCAGAAGTTCCCCCCATTGATTCCCCCCCAAAATCATGTGCCAGTAAAAAGTGTCCCACCCCCATAGATGCCCCCTAAATTATGTGCCAGTAAGAAATGCCCCCCAAATTATGTGCCAGTAAGAAATGCCCCCAGTGCCCCATGTGTCAGTAAGAAATGCCCCCAGTTCCCCCATGTGCCAGTAAGAAATGCCCCAGTGCCAGTAATAATGCCTGCAGTGCCAGTAAAAATGTCCCCAGTGCTCCCGTGCCATTAAGAAATGCCCCCAAGTGCCAGTAAGAAATTCCCCCAGTGCCAGTAAGAAATGCCCCCCAGTGCCCCCATGTACCAGTAAAAATGCCCCCAGTGCCCCCTTGCAACAATAAAAAAAAAAACAAAACACTAATACTTACCTCCATCAGGCTGGCAGCGATGCGATGCAGGCCTCTTCCGGCCTGTGTCCCACGCTGTACGCGCCGCCTGAGCCGGCCTCTGATAGGCTGCAGGCCTAGTGCCAGAGGAACGGGCAGGGGAGACGCCTCTCCCTCCCCTGCCCCGCAGTACAGGCATCTGTATCGCCATCCTGAGGACGGCGATACAGATGACTATGGGGATGAGCGCTCATCTCCTTCTGCCCCGCCGCCGCCCCCAAATGTGCGCAGGGCCGCACCACACCTGACTAATTGGCGGTGTGGCTCTGCAATTGGCAAGGGAGCCCCCCTGGCTTAGGGGCCCGGTCGCAACAGCGGTCAACAGCGGTCGACCGCTGTGACCCATATAGCTACGCCACTGGCGTGGTGTACTTCTTTAGAAAGATGCAGCAAATTATAAAATGCATTTTATCTTTCAGCCCAAGCTCACAGACCTAAGCCTGTCAATCTGCATCACCCACCTCTACAAACAAGAAATCAAGCGAATGTTGGTGGTAAGTATAGCAGTCAATTGGTTTGGGGCATTTTTCTTGTAGAGATTTAGATGGCCTGCACTTGATGTAGGTAATTGCACATAAGATCCATACAGATATCTGTACGGATTAACATGCATTTTTGAATCTAAGAGCTGGTTTGCACTGGTGTTAGGGTATTTTGTTATAGGTTCCGTCATAACAGAGTAATAACGGAATTCTAGGACAGAATGCAAAACGGAAGCCTTTAAGAGGCTCCGTCCACCGGCTGACAGAATCTTTGCAGCACACCACACCACAAGCGCTTGGGTTACGTAAGTGGTCCATCTGGACCAACAATATCAGCAATGAATGATGTTATCTGTCATTAATGTTTGACTTCATGTAGTTTGATTTATTTAATTGTGTAGTAAAGCGTAAGTAGATTTTGAACGAGTGTTATCATACACGCGTGCAAATATATGTATCTCTATTTGCGTGCTAAATATGGTGAGCATGTGAACATACACGGATTGCCTAAGTAATGTACACACCAGCCATAAACATCAAAGAGACAGGGTGTAGATATGTGTGAATACACGCCTCCTTAGTAGCATGTTAAGTATTGTGAACATATAAATTGAAATATATATATAAATTGCCTGATAATACACACCAGCCACAAACACCAGAGGCAGGGTGTATATCGGGCATTGATGGTTGATACGTTACTACATACGCATTGTGCGAATATGAACAAATGCACGTGCTAGCGTATAGGGTTTTTATATTATATTACGCACGCATTGTGCGAATATGAACAAACGCACGTGTTAACGTACGCATACATACCAAAGTAATTATCTGGATACGTTTTGTGTTGACCTCCTATGTATAGCTAGTATCGGTGGGAGAGTTTTTTGTGTACTATTGGCACCATGATATCTTCTAACAATGAACATGTAGTCTAGGTAACCTTTGCATGGTATTGTAATTATCATATCTATTATTCGTTCCCAGGCGCTTTAATAGGTGTGTAGTGTTTTGTGTTTTTGTTTGGTGTATCTATCTTCATTGAACTGTCCCTATATATCTGTCCCCTGAGGAACCAAGTGTGGGGAAACGCGTCAGGATACTGTGACATCCTGGGACTGTTTTGCATGTTTTTGTTTATGTATTCTGTTTTGTATGTATATGTTGTGAGGGAAATTCAGGGATAGTTAGGCCTAGGTACGAGGACAGGGGCCACCCACCATCAGGGTGTTCCCCTGGGCACAGCCATAAAAAGGGCCGTATTAGGGTCAGTGCTATGTTGTCTTTTCTGTCCTGTTGGTCCTCGCCTATACTCCCTCAATCTGCCAGTTTTCTCAAGTAGAGATTATCTCCATCCACATTTGTGGATTTTTATTATCGATTTCATTAAATGTTATGAGCTCTTTTTGGTTTATGAACTTTTATTGGAAAGCACTAGACTATATGAAAAAAGCGATGCCTCTGGGAGACCCAGTACTAAAAAGCATATAATTTGTTGATCCAGATCTGCGGTTATCATCAAGTATTGAGGACCTCCACACTGTAATGAACAGATTCCCAAATGTTATAGATGTCAAAGACATGGACAAGCTGCTAAGCGAATTCAGAGACTACTAAAGCAGTGATTTACCAGTGAGAGGGAGCGTCAGAATTGATGAATTTTGACATCAGTTTTCACTAATCAAAGATCCTGTGACTGGACATTATTAATATGAAGTGCTTTCCAATGTCATAAAATTTCTTCTCCTTATTCCCCACAGCAATGCCTCCTGTGAGAGGTTGTTCAGTATTATTCGAAAGATCCTTACAGATCAGCGGAGCACGTTAGGAAAAAATCCTCGCACACAACAGCCAGGCCCAAATGTGTATGAAAGTGTAATGTCTGTCAGGAATACACTATGTGCTTTACTGGCCAGCAAAATTAATATTTTTTCTTCAACACCTTGTCATAAGTCCGCCACATTAGTTGCTTTATCCAGCAGAAGAATTTCTACTACATGTCTTCAAGATGAAGCCAGTAGTGTAGCTGGGCCTAGCAGGGAAGAAAGCCTAAGTGTTATTATTACTGAGTCCAAGGAAGGAGCCTCTTTTCCTGCCAAGAGACCAGCAGCTTTGTTTACACAGTTTGCCTCTGCGGGATCAAGAAAGGGTTCCAGTAGTTCAGGAACAAAGAGAAAGTCCACAACAGGACAAAAGAAGGGACACAAATCTTTATCTAAAACATCCACATCTGTGCCTAGTAGTGCACAAACTGCTGCTGCTGATGATGACGATGATATTGTGATCCTTGATTAGAAGAGGGATGGACAGCATGGCTTTCCTTTCTTGCTGTTTTAGCACAATTTTATTACTATACCAAAAAGTAATTTTTTAAAATCTGTTTAAGAGATATTATTTAAAGTTATTTAAAGTATTATTAAAAGTCTGTCACTTACATAACCTGCCTACAGGGAAAGTTACAAAATCAACAAGTGATCAAATACTTATGGAACCTTATGGAAGCGCTCACTTGTATGTAGGGACCCCCATCAGACCTCAGATCTGCCCACCCAGCCACTTATAAAAACCTTACTTACCTGTCCTGCGCTGCCGCTGCCCTCCGGTCCTGCGCTCCACTCTTTTCCCTGCCGGCGCGCACTATGACCTGACGCTGCCTACGCGTCAGGTCATAGTGCGCACCGGCAGGGAAGAGAGTGGAGCGCGGGACCAGAGGGCAGCGGCAGCGCAGGACAGGTAAGTAAGGTTTTTATAAGTGGCTGGGTGGGCTGATCTGAGGTCTGATGGGGGCACAAGATGCTAATCTGAGGTCTGATGGGGGCACAAGACGCTAATCTGAGGTCTGATGGGGGCACAAGACGCTGATCTGAGGGCTGATGGGGGCACAATATGCTGATCTGAGGTCTGATGGGGGCACAAGACGCTGCTCTGAGGTCTGATGGGGGCACAAGACGCTGATCTGAGGTCTGATGGGGGCACAATATGCTGATCTGAGGTCTGATGGGGGCACAAGACGCTGCTCTGAGGTCTGATGGGGCACAAGACGCTGATCTGAGGTCTGATGGGGGAACAATATGCTGATCTGAGGTCTGATGGGGGCACAAGACGCTGCTCTGAGGTCTGATGGGGGCACAATATGCTGCTCTGAGGTCTGATGGGGGCACAAGACGCTGCTCTGAGGTCTGATGGGGGTACAAGGAGCTGATCTGAGGTCTGATGGGGGCACAATATGCTGATCTGAGGTCTGATGGGGGCACATTCTGCAGATCTGAGGTCTGATAGGGGCACATTCTGCTGACCTGAGGTTTGATGGGGGCACATACTGTTGATCTGAGGTCTGATGGGGGAACATTCTGCTGATATGAGGTCAGATGGGGGCACATACTGTTGATCTGAGGTCTGATGGGGGCACATTATGCTGATCTGAGATCTGATGAAAAATATTTTTTTCTTAATTTCCTACTCTAAAACCCAGGTGCGGGGGGGCGTGGCCAGCAGCCGACATGGCTGGACGCATGTAGCGGAGCTCCGCAGGCAGCGCGGCAATCGGAGGATAAATCCTGTATCACCCCTCCGGGGCACTGCACCGACACCTGACTATCCCCAAGAGCACCCTCCCTGGCAGTGACAGAGCAGCGCGGGGGTCTCCCTGAGGCTGCCGGAGGACGGAGCGGGCACACTGGTGAGCGCTGCGCAGGGGTTAAACAACGGGCAGCAGCAACAGGAAGCAGCCTGTTCTCCTACCTTGGTGACCGGAGCGCAGGAGGGTGAGCGCTGACAGGGACTCGGCATCCACATCATTAGGGGCTTCTGTGGAGCGGTGGAGTCCCATAGGCTTCACTAGCAAACCGGCCATTTTCTCCTAGCAGGCTGAGAAGAAGGGGGGAGGAGCCAAACCAAGCCCGGAAACTGGTGGTGAAACTCACTCGTCTTGCAGTGCACTGTGGCCGCAGAGACCCCTCTCCACATCTATCATCTCCAGAGTGACCCTTCCAACGTGTGTCTGAGCACCAGTCCACTCACTGCCCAATATTAACTGGGACTTTATTATACAAGGCTATTAGTGACAACAGTTACCCTCACTTGCATCGGCTCCTGAACGGTTCCTCCAGCTTGCATTCCAGCAGTTCTGTCCTCCAGTATCTACAGTCCTTGCGTTCAGAGGGTCCATATTGTCTAACGCCACTGGCACTTACAGTTCAGCTGCATTCGTATCTACTCCTGTATAACTCCTCCAGAGTGCAGTTCAGAAGTCCAGTCCTCCAGTATCTACATTTCCAGGGACTTCTCTACATATTGCATTGCCTACTGTCTGCAACCATGGGTCCGTCAAAGAATGCGCAGTCAGCAGCTGAGAAGCTTAAGGAATTCGCCCGGCAGCCGGAAGATGGTTCTCGCTCGCCAATGCCGCAGAGGAATGTGCATACTAGAGCCAGCACGGCCCCTGAAATGCCCGCTCAGTCATCGGCCTCAGAAAATGACCAATCTGAGCCCACCCTCAAGCAAGTATCAGAGCAAGTCCTAGAGGCGATTACGGCTTGTAAAACTTCCCTTACTGGGAAGCTGGATGAGGTCAAGATAGACCTGAGTCTACTGCGCCAAGATCTTCAGAATCTGCGCAAACGCGTTCACACAGCGGAAGAACGCATCTCCAGAGTGGAGGATCTAACGTCCACTGTCCCTAGATCTATTTCTGACCTTAACACGAAAGCAGAGGC
This sequence comes from Rhinella marina, assembly GCA_900303285.1. NCBI lineage: Eukaryota > Metazoa > Chordata > Amphibia > Anura > Bufonidae > Rhinella > Rhinella marina. The sequence continues at coordinate 28,882 of ONZH01024470.1, read as the reverse complement.
ATGGAAACAAAAAGCGGACGACTTGGAAAACAGACTGAGACGGAACAACATTCGAATAATTGGTCTCCCAGAGAGAGCTGAGGGACGCTCGCCAGACGAATTCATCGAGAAATGGATGAAGGACTTATTTCCGGATGCAAATTTCTCGCCTGCGTTTACTGTGGAAAGGGCGCACCGGGTCCCTGCTAGGCACCCGCCTCCCGGGGCCCCCCCTCGTCCTATGCTTGCCAGATTCTTGAATTGCAAAGATCGTGATCGGATCCTAGCATTAGCAAGAAGAAAACAAGAAATCCTTTATGACAACAACAGAGTATCCATTTTTCCAGATTTTTCTATGGAACTACAGAAGCAGCGTGTTACCTTTCTGGAAGTCAAAAGGCGTCTGAGGGAGAGTAACATTCCATACTCCATGGGATATCCTGCAAGACTTCGGGTGGTGGACGGCGACAAAGCAGTCTTCTTCTCATCGCCTAGAGAGGTCGTCGACTGGCTGGACCTGAGACGACGCTCACCGAGACGCTGACAGGCGGATCACTCAGTACAAGAGAAATAGGAGGCGTTCCAGAAGCCATCTGATGCGTAGATATACTATCAGAACTATACTGTGTGTTATATTTTCTTCTTCTACAAGTTGCTCTAATACCCCTTTGAGATTATTCATGCTTTGTTTACTGGTGTATTCTAAATGTGCCCCGATATTTTTTTAGCTGAAAAATTCCGGTTTTGTTCATCCCTTCGTTTACTGAAGGTGTTGGTTAGTTAAAGTATTTTGTTAATCGTGATGTTCAGATTTTCAGGAATGCATAACTTGTTTTACCATATGTACAACGTCTGCACGGAGGCTCACAGCGACACTAATACACTTACCTACCCAATATGGCAGACCTAAGGGTGCTTTCGTGGAATGTAAAGGGTCTAGGCACGCCACAGAAACGATCTATGGTATTTGCATTTCTTAAAAGTTATAATCCCCACATAATATGTCTCCTAGAGACGCATCTGACTGCCGCTACATCTAGGGTCCTAAAAAAACCGTGGGTTCAATGGGCCGCACATGCATTTCACACTTCCTCTTCAAGAAGAGTTTCTATACTGGTTCATAAGCAACTCCGCTGGGAGGTGAAAGATCTAGCTACTGATAGTGAAGGCAGATATGTCTTTATTCATGCTCAAATCGACAATGTACAATATAATATTTTGGGATTATATGTTCCACCTCCAGGTTCTATGCATGTCCCCCATCTGGCAGTAGCATTTACGGCGACATACCCACATGCTAAAACAATATGTATGGGCGACTTCAACATGATGTTAGACCCGGCGCTGGATAGATTCTCAAATATCCCATCCTCCAGGCCTAACACCACCCCCTCCACATTACACAGTTTTTTATCTGAATTTAAATGGGTTGATTTATGGAGAACTCTACATCCATCGGACAGGATCTACTCCTGTCATAGTGCCAGCCATAACACTTTGACTAGAATAGATTACTTGTTGGGTGATGAAATACTACAATTAAACACCAAGTCTGTCACATATCTCCCAAGGGGAATATCAGACCACTCTCCGATACTAGGCATCCTTATACGCAATATGCCATCCATCAGATATAGAATGAACATACACCCTTTTTGGTTGAATTTATTAGGTTCAAGTGACAGCACCGCGCACACACTTGCTGAGTTTATAGCCTCACATGATAATATACCCAACTCAGCACTGGTGTGGGATACACTTAAGGCCTTCCTGCGGGGTTGTCTACATTCACACATTTTGCACATTAAAAGAGACTCACACAGGCTGGAATCTGAACTGGCTAAATCCTGTGGTGAACTTGAACGTCAATACATAGCACAACCAACGGATTCTAATAGGACTTCCTGGCTTCAAGCAGGTAGACAATACTTGGATATCCTTAAAGAAAAATCTAGTAGAAAATTGTTCTTTGCAAAACAAACAGCTTTTGAGTTGGGTAACCAATCAGCCAAGCTTTTAGCGCAACTGATACGACACAACTCGACCTCGGCATCCATACTGTCTATCAGGGATCCTTCAGGGCGCATATGCACTACTCAGTCAGAAATCGTTCAAACATTCACAGGATTCTACCAGAATCTTTATAGGCGCAGCATCACTAAATCGGCATCAGAAATTTCTAGCTACTTGCTGGATGTTACCTTCCCTAGCCTCACAGCAGAGCAGGCAGCTCTGATAGATGCCCCAATCACCACTGAAGACATAGCTCAAGCGATCAAAGATCTTAACAATGGGAAGTCGCCTGGACCTGATGGGCTCCCGAAGGAGATATACTCTAGATATCAGGAGGTTCTTATTCCGCAATTGCTAATTACGTTTAATGAGGCTTTAGTAACGGGTAGTCTACCTGACTCATTTAAAGAGGCCACAATTATCCTTCTGTTAAAGCCAGATAAAGACCCTCTGGACTGCGGGTCATACAGGCCTATAGCTCTACTTAATTACTCCCTTGCAGTGGAACCCCTGGCTATTAGGGTCAGAAGCAGTGGAGATATTTCGGGAGTGTCGGTGGGAAGCAGAGAGACCCGTATAGGTCTTTATGCAGACGACATGATATTATATCTGTCGTCACCAGACATTTCATTGCCACGCGCTATACGGCTTATTGATCAGTTCGGGGACTTCTCTGGACTTCGTATAAATTGGGAGAAGTCAGTATATATGCCCCTAAAAACTCTGGGTCGGCCAAGCGACTCGCATGTGGCTGGGTTAAAAGTGGTAGACAGTTTTAAATACCTGGGAGTCATCATCACCAAACAGCACTCTCAGGCTACTAGGCTTAATGTACTTCCTCTCATTGACCATGTGCGCAGTAAATTCCAGGCGTGGAAGTCCCTTCCCATATCAGTTGCGGGCCGCATCAACCTTATTAAAATGATCACACTCCCGAAGGTCTTGTATATGCTCCAACATGCGGAGGTGCCTGTTCCCAAATCGTTCTTCAAAGAACTGGAAGGTATTTCTAGAGTATTTATTTGGGGCACCTCTCGGGCAAAACTTAGTATGGATGTACTTAAGCGCCCCAAATTAGAGGGAGGAATGGCCTTACCGGACTATTTCCTATACTACCTAGCTGGTCAACTAAAGTTAATTTCCACATGGTATACAGTTGAGGATCAGCCTGTGTCTGAATATTTTCTAAAAGTTTATATGGATTGCCACACCCTATGGTCAATCCTAGAACTCACACCCACATTTACCGTAGGCCTACTGCCATTACATAAACTGGCACAGCTAGTATGGAAAGAAGCCAAGTCGCTAGCTCATTATACGGACATAGTGGCGGACATCCCTATATGGGGTAACCCCTCATTCCCAGGTGTGCAAAATGTTATGGGTGCCGAGCTATGGTAGTCCGCTGGCCTGAAAGCGGTTGGGGATGTATATGAACAAGGTAGTCTAATGACATTTCAAGCGCTGGCACAAAAATATAATGCACCTAGAACTCACTTCTTCTCTTACCTGCAACTTAGATCGGTACTCCAAGGTAAAATAACAACTACACCTACAGGGGTGTCCAATTATCCTCTGATAGGTGTTGTTAGAACGCAAGGACCCAGGGGTCTCGTGTCAGCTATATATACCCATCTGATTCGCATCAAGACTAATGCCACACCCTTAGCAGTTGTTGATAAGTGGAAGCAACAGATTCCGACACTTAATGATGAAGCAATTACAGATTTATTGCAATCGCACTTATATGTATCTCCTGCAATAAACAACAGGCTTACCCAACTGTATATTATACACCAAACCTATCTAACACCTATACGATTACACAGAATGGGCAGAGCTACGTCGACGGCTTGCCCGAGGTGTGGCGATTTGGGTGCAGACTTCTGGCACATGATATGGTCCTGCAATCCCATAGCTGCGTTCTGGAAAGAAGTCACTGATTTCCTGTCGATTTTGCTTCCTGTACCGATTGCCAATAATCCAGAGCTTTGTCTTCTGGGTATCCTAGAAGAAGAGTTATGGGATCACTATAACACCACCTTCCTTAAAGAATCCCTATTCATGGCACGCAAATGCATTGCACTTAGGTGGTACAGTCCAAATACCCCGACACTCAGCATGTGGAAGTTACAAATTAATCATATGCTACCATATATTGCCATTACATATAAGCACAGGAAAAAACCGGACAAGTTCTACAAGGTATGGGGTGTCTGGTGTGAATCGCCACTGACGTTATATACTGTCCCCAGGTTAAGACAATCCTTACTGTCTATCCGAAGTCACACAGCATAGGTCGCACAAATGAACATTAGCTATCACTAGTGTTCGTATTACTCTCCTCCCCCTTTTTTTTTTTTTTCTTCTCTCATAGCCTAAAGAGCCAAACCTCTGTTCATTTAAATAAGTACCTGCAGCGTTGTATCGAATGCATATGGTTGTTGTTGTCTTTCTCTAAATGTTGGATATTTTAATTGCCACTGTACAAGAGATATAATTCTGTCACGATATGTTGAGAATTGTACTTTATTTATTCTTTGCTCAATAAAACAGTTAAAAAAAAAACCCAGGTGCGTCTTATGGGCCGGTGCGTCTTATAGGGCGAAATATGTGTTTCACTTTTTGAAATGAATTACTGGGGGGGGGAAATTTGTTGATGATATTCTAATTTATTGAGATGCACTTGTATGATTTAACACCTTAATAACTGGAAATATTCCATTTTTCCTTTTTTTACTCCCAGCCGTCCCAAAGCTATACCCGTTTTATTTTTTCATTAATATAGCCATATGAGTGCTTGTTTTTTTGCTGGACAAGATGCACTTTCTAATGGCATTATTTATGGTTGTATATAATGTAGTGATTATCTCAGGTAAGCCCCGTGATCCCTCAAAACAGCCCTTGAAATTGCTATTTCTGGGGATGCTGGTTAGGGATCAGATGGAGCTAAATATCTGAGACTTCTCTGATTTGCAGGTGGTTGTACAGGGAAAGTGTGAGCTAGTCTAACATTACCTAAACTCATTTATTGCTGTTTTGTGGCCTGTTACAATTATTTCTTCAGTCTGCCCTTTTTTTGCCCTCACCTGAGTAAATGCCATTTTCACTATTTACCTGTAAAAGGTATAAGAAGTAATGTAAATGTATAAAAGACAGGGCCTCCTATAAATCTGAAATAATCATAGTAATTATTTCACAACTGAAATTACAGTAATTAACTTGCGGCCTATTTCAAATGTTCCATTTATGTCTTTGCTGAGCTATTATTTTTTATGAGACCTTTATGTATTATATTATACTATATTTATGTCAGTGAAGTCTTGATGACTACAGCTTGGTTGGGCTAGATTCCATAGCGTTTAGATCCACCTATTCTTCCAGTATAAATACAGTAAGATGGATAGTCGCATCTCAGAGTCTACTACTGCTTGCTCAAGGTAGGTGACTTCTACTACTACTAGAAGGTCATCCATAATAGAAAATTCAGCCTGGTGATAGTTTTTCTGCAAGAAACTGCTTGTGAGCTTTCTCTTTCTTTGTGTTCCTCTGGACCAACATACGGACATAGGAAATAATAGACTGACTAGTGTACCATTCCTATTGGTTTATGTATGCAATATATCAGATATCCATCTATAGATAAAACATAATTTTTATTATTTGGACAAACATTTTGATGTATACTGTTATACCTTATTGTATAATGATTTCTGATGATCATTCAGGAAATTCATAGGGACTATACTTAGGAGGGACTCTTGAGTTTCAAGGATAGGATGCTAAAATGGAAAGCCTGGACATGTTATAGTCTTCACCTATGCACAAGTGCTAAATGTTAAATGCTAGGGAGACCTACTGATGATTACTATGGGGTTCCCAAGTCCCTGTTCACCACCACAAGTATAATAAAGAGGAGTTTAAAGGTTCCTTATCCGTGCCTTCATTACACACAGACTGTATGGAGGAAGTTATAGAAATAGCTGTTCTATAAGCAGCAGTTTCCTATTATTGGAATTGATTCTTGCACAAATTTAAGTAATCGCTTGCTTGAGTAATATAGTCTGTTCATGGAGCAAATTGGCTGACGAAAGCCACAAAGAATCTAGAGTTTCTAAAGCTCGATAATGCATGAATTTTGCATGATTGTACAATTTGGATAATGGGTTTGGGATAAAACATTTCTGTTTTGCGCACGTTCCCCAAATCTAACTAACCATACTCAATAAGACATCATGTTGCAAGTTTTCCTCTGCTTAAGGTGCCCAAACATGGTGTAACCACATGGATTTTTACCACTTGCCAGTGGCCTACACCTGTACTTGCAATGCAACCTGACCTTAACGTACGAGAGCCTATTCACCTCTAGGGGATTATTACTGTATTACTCTGTATCCTATAGAAACAGAAGACCGGCTTATAAATACTAATTATCCCTATGACTTTTTCAACCAGACTCTGGCAACCTGACATGAAAGTGAAAACATAATTGAGTAACAAGTTATTAAAAAATATAGTCACAGAATGTGATGCCAACCACCCACTTTATATGTGATGACAAGCTAAATAATTAGCAGTGGATTTGGCTCTGTCAGATGTCCGGGTATATAATCCGAGGTTTAGTGGGCTACTTACTACGTGAGATCTGTGGTTGTAATGAAGAAAGTATTATATAAACTTCTAACCACATACTTTGTATATAACATTAATGCACCCAACTGTCTGATCCTCCGTAAACTACCCCCTCCCCTAACAGTAGAGTAGTCTATTTTTGCAGACATATAATATAGTCTACCAGCTCAACAGGGAGGTCCAATTTGGTAATCTTTGACAAAAGTTATCACTCATATACACAGTCTCATTTCTTCTAGATCAGTTTCTTGAGGGAATTATCTGTGGTTATGAAAATAAAAATTACATAACCACACTCAAGGTCACACAATACACAGCTTACTCTGGTTTAGGGGCCCTTTAAAACTAACAATACGTTTCCCTGGAACAGAAATGAAACACCATAGCCATTGAAATCAATGAGATGTTCATGAATTGCAATAATGAGAGAATCCTAGAAGCGTGCACCTCCTGCACTTCCTACACTAGGCATAATGCAATGTATAAGTCTTGCGCACAGTGTTCCTTTAATCTACTTTAATGACTATTAATTTCTCAACAGCTTTTATTCTGCATATCCTCTCAAGGAGCCTATAAACCCAAACCACAGCCATGGAAGGAGGTAAGGTCCTTAGATTCATAGATGGCTTCTAATCCAAGTAAAATTAATTATTTTCCACAAATAATGATCTGATCGGTATATTTACCTTCTTTTTATTCATTTTCAGCACCAAACCCCTCCAAGAAGGTAAGAATTTGTCTTATAAGAAACAAGCCTGGCTTATTACATGTTCATGAACTGAAATGTTTGGAATGATTGTGATGAGATATAACATAGGTGTTCAATGTGCAGGAAATATTGGAATTTTAAAACATCAGAGTGTCAGGGTGATAGATCAAAGGTAAACCTGGGGTCTAAGCACTGAACTTAGCATACTGTATCTCCTCATTGCTAAAGATGGGAGTGAAGAGGGTAATTTCAGATATTGTTGGGGTTCTTAATGCTGTGACCCTCACAAATCAAAACCTTTGATATGTCACTCTGGCGTATCAAAAGTGAAGTTACCCTTTCAGTTTATTGCCACGACTCTTTGTGCAAGTTTCCTGGTCATGGCAGGGGCTTGTTAGTGCCCACTCCCTGTATCCAATACCTGAGGTACGTGCCCCACCAGTGTCCATATATCACAAGCCCATAAGGAGCAAAATGGAGGATGGGAATGGTAGGGGCTCTGGCAGTGATAGTAGGTCATAGAAAGCATAGTGGTAGACCTAATACCCATGCTCCCTAGGGCCAGGGTAGTGACAGAAAGAAGCACCCTTTCATCCCTCATGGCACACCCTGATGTTGGTACTACTGTCTGATGGTATTTGAAGTGTCCAAGAGTGCAAGGCAGGAGATGTAGGTGCTGTGGCTGGCAAATTGTGCTGGAGTCAGTAACCAGACCAGTGGTAGAAAATAAATAAGTCTATGTTTATTAAAGTGTAGAATAGGAGTTGTAATACAGCCAATCATATCAAAGCACAGTTCCTGGCAGATCACAGTGCAAATCCTCCCTGCTACCAGTGTACGTATTGCAGCAATGATAGGGGTTGTGGTACTTATCCCTCTCTCTTTCTCTCTCTCTCTGCATCCAAGGCTAGCAATAGGGTTCTAGTAAATATTGCTTCTAATTCCAAGGTTGGGGGGTACAGAATTACGATATGGCTGGCCAGGCCATATTATAATGTATAAGGGTGTATTAGCAATGTCCCCTTTCACAGCTTTAAAGTCCCTGTCACTCCAATGACAGCCTTCTGGACCTCTAGTCCTCTCCCTTTACCCTCTTTCTGGAGTACTTTTATGTAGCAATGGTTTTCTTGCAGTAAATATCTCAGAGATGGTGATTCTTTAGGACTCAGACTTAGTCTTCTGAGGAGTGCACACATATAGCGCTTCTCTCTTCCTCAGCTAGGCCACTTACAATCCCTCTGAACTAGGGGCAGACCTAAGTCCATGTCCTAGCCTCCTAAAAGGCTAGTGCACCATCCAGTAAACATTACATTAGACCAATTAACAAAATAATAATAAATCTTTTTGCAAGTACCCTGTTCTGGGGTACTGCTTGTACATATAACAGAAATGATATAACAGAAATGCTTGAACTGCTGATTTTAGAATCTCTGCATTCATGATTCATGTTAATACCTTTAAATAATTACATGTAGGTATACAATCCATATATACTATGTAACAATATTTTGCATAATCTCTACATAGTTTGAATGGCTCCTGAAATCAAAATTAAAAAATGTAACTCATGTACAATGTTTAACTTTAGAATAAGTTCATACAAATATAATTTACATCCAACTAGTCGTATAGAACTATTTCACTCCATCATTTTACCTCCATCCATCAAAATATTGTGCGAGTCTGGATTTTACATTGATTACATAATATTCAGAGTAATGTATCCATGTTTAACCTCTAATTTGATTTTGATATTATTATCTTCCCAGCCTTCTGGCGGCCAACAGAGCTCGGTAAGTGGAACTTGTTAAACTGGTATTGCATGCTATAAAATATTACTATGAACTGAAGCTATATTCTGTTTGACGTGTATATCCATACTTTATTATATTCTTCAACACAATGGAGAGGAAACATCTTCATTTAAAGTTGCCTTTGAGTGTAAAATGTATGTCTATTTTTTTTATAGACCTCAACTGTAGTAAGCCAAGGTAGCAGCCAAACCCAGACCGGGGGTCAAGACACTGGATATCAAGGGCAAACTGGCAGCAGCCAACAATGCAGTGGAAAACAGGATCAGACCAGTGGTCAGCAGGGTAGTGGATACCAACAAGGACAGGATACGAGCAGTGGTCAGCAGGATAGTGGATACCAACAAGGACAGGATACGAGCAGTGGTCAGCAGACTGGGGGAAGTCAGGGCAGTGGGAAACAAACTTGTGGAACCCAGCAAGGAGGACAGAGTCAACGTGGACAGGATTCTTCTTATAACTTTAGACAAGGAAAAGATAAGCAATAGACCTGTGGTTTACACTCCATTATCTATGTATACCTATTGATGCTTACTGTCCCTTCATCCTCACTAAATTAATCTATAGCCAAAGCATATAAATAAAATTCTGTTGTGATTTCAGCAATTGAACGTCTCCTGTTGTTATTTTAGTCAACCAAGGTCTTATTACCTACTAAATCAATAGCAGGTGTACCCAAAGGATCAATAACACTGATGGAAAAATACTGCAAATTGTCGCAAATCATAAAAATATGAGCACATCTTTGTTATAATCCAAATTACATCACAGGTAAAATACAAATAAATAGTAAGGGCCAGATACCCTTCCATGAGACATGGTGCAACCACATATTATTAGTCATATCAGGATCATATGTGAAGCTCCAGTAAGGACTGTATATAGCACAAGCCCCTCTCAGTCATATTTTCAACACCAAAGGGGATTTCACAATATAGTCACAGCAATTTGCACAAAAAAATCAATATACACACCAGTGTGGTGGTGCTAAGTTTTACTTACACTTACTATACTAAGTTTCTGTAAGTGAATCATGGTAACTAAATGGGAACTGATGCCTTTTTCATATAGCAATTTAGCAAAATCTGATATAAATAATAAAAAATAAGTACTTTCAATTTAACAGACAGAGCATTAAACCTATTTGAACATCCCGAACACTATTCATTTAAGCAGAAAAGTAAAATACTGTTTTGAGCTAGCCATGTTTCACCTGTAAGGCTGAGGGCTCTTTATTAGGTTACAATTGAGCTAGAATCTTAATCTTGGTCTTGTTTTAACTCTGACAGTTTAAAGAAGAACTCCTGCAAAAAATTTTATTCTCTGACCTGTTAGAAAGGTGCATGATATAATCTGTAGTGATTGTCATTTTCTTATTAGTGACTGTTTCTGTGAGTAAAAACCTCTTTTTTTATTGTAGCTGGGTCATGTGACCAACTCCCTGACCTCCAACTGACCCAGGACAGAAAGCCAGTAACTGCTCTATTCATTCCTATGGGAGCCTCACTTTCAGTCTCATAGGAATACATAGAGAATTAGACTTCCTGTCCACACATAAGTCCATGTGTGAGTTGGTAGGTCTAATTGCTGCTCACATGACACAGATAAGAAACTTCAGGATGATAGAAGTCAAAAATGCAGACACTGTAAGAAAATGACATTCACTACAGATTACATCCTGTACATTTCTAGCAGGACATGGAATAACATTTTTGTCGGGAGTTCTTCTTTAAGCTTTAAAAACCACTTAATTCAAAGTGCTAGCTTCCATACAGCCACTAGGAATGGGTCCAAATGATGGCTGCTTAAGGGTCCATTCACACGTCCGAGTGTGTTTTGCGGTCCGCAAATTGCGGATCCGCAAAACACGTACACCGGCCATGTGCGTTCCGCATTTGTGGACCGCACATGGTCGGCTCTATTATAGAGATGCCTTTTCTTGTCCGTGGCTCCGGACAAGAATAGGACATGTTCTATATTTTTTCGGGGCCGCTATTTTGCGGAACGGATGCGGGCACATTCTGCAGATGTGTGAATGGACCCTAAATCTGTAGACTTCACTTTTGACCTGATTTCTGAAAGGTGCATGTCTGGTTGCATGTTTTGTTTTAGTTTAAGACTCAGAGGTAGAGATGAGCGAATCTATTCGTCGATACGTTGATTTGTATCAAATCTTGGAAATTTTCAGCTGGGAAGCGAATCCGAATATTAGGTGATTCGCTCCGTTAAGATTCGAAAATGTTCCTAAGGCTCTCTACGCTTTCGCTACGTACTTGTCCGATAAATTGTACGCTAATGCTACGTATAAGTTACTCTATACGCTGTTGCGTACGAATTCAAGTAATTAGCAAATTTTTACTGTTAGCTCGTTATTCGTGCGCAAAAGCCCGGGAAGAAAGCGGTCACCTGACCTAGTAGGGAGGGCTTGCTCTGATTGGCTCAGGCTTGGTAAGCCAGTGACGCATCACTTCTGCTGCAACTGCTGAGATGAGCAGAAGCACTGTGTGTGAAGTTCTGAGACACTGAGACCTGTGTTGTTGAAATTGGGGTGTAATTGTTCAGGGAATCCATATTACACATCAGGGATACTGCAGGGCAAGTGCAGGGCTAGTAATTAATCAGGCAGGGAGAGAGAGACAGGGAGAGAGATAGGGAGATACAGGGACAAAGACCAGCTGCAAGGCCACAGAGTGAAGTGAAAAATATCTGGAATGGATAACCAAAAGAGGTCCAGTTCCAGCCAGACCTCGAGCTCTAAAAAAAAGGAGAAGGTGGCACAGGGCAGCAGTGCCAAAGGACCTGTAGCTGGAGCTTCTACTTGTAGTATTTGCAATACTTAACCGGTGTTCCACTGGGCTAACCCACCAAGGTGCAAAATTGTAGTGGAGGAGAAAGTGGATGACATAGTGGAGTGGATGGCAGGCTCATCTCAGTCTCAGCCGGATGATCTGTCATCTGCTGATACAGTATGCATATGTAGCCAGGGGTCAGATTCGTCCTGCTCCACCATTCCGCTCCAGCAAAGCCCGTCATTTTGTGCCACCTCTTGGGCTTCATTGCTCCCTCCTAGTGGTGTCCCTTCTGCAATTTATAAAATAAAAGGCCACCAAACCCCTCCGCATAATCTGGCGGTTATAGAGGACAGCCTCCCTGAGGATTTCTTAGAGGGCAGTCAGAGTTTGGACGGCCCGGAATTGTGGGTTGTTGGGGAAAAGCCTAATTTGCAGTTCAAAAAAAGTGGTGGGGAGGAGTCTGATGATGAATCTGATGTGTTAGACCGGAGGACCTGGGAGGCGGATCAGGCTGGTGAGGAGGGTTTGATCTCCGAGGAGGAGGGTGGTAGTAGTAGTGGCAGCAACAGAGTGCAGAGGCGAGTTAGGCCCAGGGCCAGTCCTTCCTTGGGAACTAGCGAGACCCCAAGTATAGTGGGGCCGGCACCAGGGTGTAAGCGTGCAAGGGTTACAAGCTTGGGCAGCTGTGGAGGGCGCACATCGGGTGTGTGGAAGTATTTCACCACTCTGCCGGGGGACAGCAGTATGGCCACGTGTAATTTGTGTAAACAGAAATTGAGCCGTGAGAAAACCACAAATGTCGGGACCACTGCTCTGTGGAACCATCTGAAGCGGCGTCATACCGGCAATTTAGAGTAGCCCATTAATACTGAAGAGCTGGTTACTTCTCTCGGGGAACCTTCTGGCAGGCAGGCCACATCCAGGGCCGTAGCTCAGCCCGCATCCCGGGGTGTAACTAGTACATCCACCTCATCGTCGCCCAGTGCGTGCATGTCTCCACCTCCTCTCATTCGGCAGCCGTCCATTGCAGAGTGCGTGGCCAGGAAGCAGTTTTACGCCACAAGTAATCCGACTGCTGTACCAGCTGGTTGACTGCCCAGCTTTTAGGGAGCTAATGGCTTGCGCTCAGCCACGCTGGCAGGTCCTTAGCCGGCATTTCTTCTCCAAAAAAGCTATCCCTGCCCTTTACTCCCAACGTGGCAGACAATATTGGATGCTCCCTGCAGCTGTCTCTCTGCAGCACCGTGCATGTCACGGTGGACACCTGAAGCAGTGCTTACGGCCAGGGGTAATACATGTCCTTTACTGCCCACTGGCTGAATGTATTTAGTGGCAACGAGGCAGGAACCCCCCAGCAACCGGGCCAATTGCTGTTGGCACATCCATGCGCTTTCCAGCCAGGATTGCAGCAGACCACCCAACAACTATCTGTTTCCACCTCCACGGCAGTCTGCCTGCTGGAGCATCAGGGCAGAGAGTTAACCCCCCTCCTTCATATCATATGTGCCAGGTGAAACGCTGCCATGCAGTGTTAGACTTAGTTTGTCTTGGCAGTAGCAGCCACACAGGCCAGCGCTGAACCTGGGTCAATTCACGCATGCTCCCTGTATGGCACATGTCCTAAATCTAGTGGTGCAGAGATTTTTCAAAACATTCACTGGCCTGCACACAGTGCTGGCAAAGTCACGGAGGCTTTGCACTCATTTGAGCCATTCATATGTATCTCGCCACACTCTGCTGGAACTGCAGCGTCTTCTGCCACACCACTTAATAGGTGACGTGCCGACCCGGTGAAATTCCACTCTTCATAGGTTGCAGCGACTCCTTGAGCAGCATAGAGCAATGGACAATTTTGTCCAGCAGCAGCCAGAATCTTCCACCATAGGGAGCAGGTGCGGCTTTGATTTCCGGCAGTGGAGGCTCGTTCGAGATGCCTGCACTGTTCTAATGCCCTGTGAAGAAGCCACAAAATTGGTCAGCCGGGACAGCTGCAGTATAAACGATGTAATTTCATTAATATTTGTGCTAGAAAAGACACTCACGCTCATGCAGCAGGGGGCAATGGGGGGAAGGAAATCCTGGCCATCTGTCTGCACGCAATGCTGTCACTGTAGGGGAGCCCCAACGCCAAAGTTCCCTTGCCGAGCAGGAGGAGGATGAGGATGAGGAGCTTCAGTTAGAGGATTTTAATGAGGATGACGATGTTGACCAGGAGGAGGAGACACAGCTGGAAGGTCTGGAGGCTGACGATCATGAGACTTTCAGGGACACTGAAGTGTCCCTGAGAGAGGCTGAGATGGAAAGAAATGGCTCCCAGGGCACGCTGGCCAGGATACTTACAGAGCGACAGGAGTATCCTAAAAATAAGGTAAACAGACGAATACTGGCTGGTGATGCTTCTGGACCCACAGTATCAATCCAACATGGGGGATTGTTTTCCTCCACTGGAAAGGGAGGAGAAATTAGCATCATTGCGGGAGAAGCTATGTAGTAACCTGGCCACAGGTTTCAGCCAGCCCCAGCCTGCTGCCAGCGTGTCTGAGAAGGAGGTCCGAGCAAGTAATCCACCTCTTGCCACAACCAGCAGCAGCCAGTTAAGCCTAATTAGTATGATGCAGGAATTTTTCTCTGCAGGCTCCCAAAAGCTGTAGCCAAGTGAGCAGGCCCAGATCACCGGCCTCAATGAGCAGGTTCAGGCATACCTGCAGTCTGGCTCACAAAGCCTCTTCTCAGACCCCCTGGACTTCTGGGCAGGCAAATTACAACAGTGGCCGGAACTGTCCCACTATGCACTAGGGCTTCTTTCCTGCCCAGCCTCAAGTGTCATGTCAGAGAGGGTTTTTAGTGCCGCTGGGGGGGGTGGTGACACCCAAAAGGACAAACTGGCACCTGGCAGTGTGCAAAAAAACACCTTTATAAAAATGAATAACGGCTAGATTACTTTCGAATTTCATACTCCTCTTGCTAAGGCTGCTGATTAGATCAGGCCTTGCAGGGCAGAATAGTCTGAGTGTCTTTCCACTGTTGCTGTCAGCCGGCCCATAACGTTACTGCCAAACGTCTTGTGTCATGTCAAGGGCTGTGCGAACCCGAAGTCTCCAAACCAAAACCCTTTTTAAAACCAAACACTGTTGTCTACCTAGAAAATATATATTTTTTAATTTCATTTCTTTTGTTTTTTTTCCTTTTTTTTTTAATATAAAGAAATTAAATGATAACATTTTTACACTGTTGTTACCTCCTCCTCCCGTTACAAGTTACATTAGCGGAGATTGTTATACTCCACCGCAGTTTGTTGTATTTACCAATCACTCTCTGCTGATATACCCAGTCCCCTACTACTACTGGCCGGGGCAGCCATGAAAAGCTCATATATAATATTTTCACTGCCTGTGTTACAAGGCAGAATGTACAGGCTTGTTGTCCAAACAAGCCAAGCCTTTTTCTTTTACTGTAAATTGTAATCAGTGAACTGGAGTGTGCGTAATTTATTAGTACTTCGGCCAGCAGACACCGCTGTGTTGATTAGTACAGGAAAATGGCCGTGGGACAATTTTTTCAGCCTTCGGCCTAAACTTACATCCCTGTCTTCTTCACACTATGTCAGGAAGGTGTTAAAGGGTTAACAAAACACTCAAAACACAGGTTTTACAAGAATATTTTAGTAATAAATAACAATTTTTTACAAATAATAAATATAATAAACAAACAAAACAAAGGTTACGCCGGCCTTTGCCGACGTCTGGCCATCATCTCCTGCAGGTCTTGGTGCTCCAGCTGCAGGCCGTGAATAAGCCGGGAGGCAGCATGGAGCCTGGTCCCGAAGCGGCATAAGGCTTCCTCCACTTCAAAGTCAGTGGGGAAATCTGTAGGGGTGGAAACAATAATATAATTAGTAGTTATAATTAGTGATTGTCCCATGAAAAAAATTCTAAAATTTAAAACTAGAACCTGGATCAGAATATTAAGCAATTGCATGTCATTATATATTTGGTATATATACTAGAACGAGTTATTCAGTGACATGTATCTGTGTTGAGACTTCTTTTTTTCTTTGAACTGCTCACTGAGAAGGCCACACATGGTCAGTTTGGGGTTTGTACTTACTGGACACCCATACTGCGTGGTCTTCCCATGGTCCAAGGGAAAACTGCTCCCTGACGGTTGGAGATACAAAAGATAAAACATAAATTTAGCTTATATTTTGAAGACAAAAGGTCCACCCATTACACTTTTTATTTTACCTATCTTCTACCTCTGGAAGTTGGGCTGGTGGTGTTGGAGGGGCAGGTGGGGTCCTCTCTTGCTGGGGTGGAGGAGAGTGAGAGGCGCTCCTCTGTGGTGCAGCAGCTGTCAAAAATCATTAAATAATAGCATTACATTTAACTTCTGATGTTCATACATGGGAATAGTTTTGGGCTGGATGATCCCATTCCTAACCACTAGTGCTCTTATATCACTGCGGCTGCACTCGCACGTAGCTTGGATTTAAAATAAATTAAATATGTTTACACTTACTAGAAGCTGAAGGTACTGTAGGGGCCGTCCGGGCATGACACTATACTACTATGAAGATATTATGGGTGAGAGGGGTGCCATATCATATCCATTTTTTTCTTCTAAATAGATATGTATCGCAATAGATATTGTTATCGTCGCAATAAATTTCTTAAAATCGTTAACACGGTGCTTTGGGAAAACTTTTGATATCACCCACTGACATTAGCTGCAGCATGAGCACGTCTTTGAGTCTGTGTGTAGGAGGAGGAAGCGCTAACTATGAAGGGGCATATATCTAAGGGTACTTTCTTTCACACTAGTGCATTTGCCTGACACAAACGGGAGAACGGCCAGCACTATTAACAATAATGGGGGACGGTGCTGATCCGGCCGCTATTCAGCAAGAACGCAGGGAATTGGCAGGGCAAATACTGCAGAACAGCCTGCAGGATCACCACCACATATGTGAAAGTAGCCTAAGGCAAATTACTGTGAAGGGGCACGTATCTGAGAATACCTTCACTTGTTTGGGTGGAGTTAGAGGCGTTGCCTAGCATGAAAGAAAATTACTACAGCGCACTACGCATGCCCACGTTGTCTTTCTATACTTTTTTCATTATTGGCACTCACTGCTGGTATATATACACAATACCGTACGCTCTTTTTTTAATATGTTTTTACTTTTCAAATATATTGTAAGTTAACTTACTCACCCTGCCGTATCGCTGCACGAATCCCAGTAAGTCGTTCTGGGCATTTAAACTTCAGATCGGACCATTTCCGCTGGATCTGGCCCGGGGTCGGTGTGTGCCATCGTAATCCTGCCGGTCCATCAGCCGGATCATGTATTTCAGCTCTGCAGAGCTAAATGATGAGAATCTCCTGAATGCCATTTTCAAAAATTCTCTGCCTCTGAGGAGTGCACGCCGTGGCCTATCGTTGTGCATGCTTGCGTATTACGTAATCGCTAGACAATAGTACGCTGAGGATTCGTACGCAATTTGTACGCTCATGCGTAAGTGTTAAAAGAAGTTGCGTACCTTTTAAAACTGAACGTACGTTATTAGTGCGCGAATGTTCGCTAAACGCCACATAATAACATATATTTTGTACGCAGATTCAACGAATATATTCGTCGAATATACGAATCTTATGAAAAGTTCGACGAATGTTAGGCGAATAAAATTTTGAATGATTTGCTCATCTCTACTCAGAGGCATTATATTTTGATATGCTAACATTATAAAACACTACACAGCAAGTTCTGAGCCCCACAGATGAGGAGGAGAATATAATCCAAATAAATGGTTGAGATAATCTGACCGCAGAAAAAGGAAAAAAGAAACAGCAAATCCAGAGAAGCGTCATCCAGATAATAAGGACAATGTTTTGTAGGAGAAAAAAAAACAAAAACAAGACATGAGACTCAAATATGAGATACTCAGGATATGAAAATACAATGTAGAAGGCATTAAAGAGAAAAATATAAAAATAATTAAAAATTGAAGAGTGAAAGGAAGACAGAGTTGCTACAATTTAAAGGCTATATACACCTTTGGGAAAATTATGATTGCATATTACTCTTTTTGGTTTAAAAATATTTTTTTCAATTGGTCTTTATTAAAAATATTGAGCCGTTCTGTCACAAACGCTTAACTGTTTTTCTAGCTATGTGAATGGTACTTTCCCTTTATCATTTAATAACCCTTATGTCTAAGGGGGTATTTCCACCAACAGATCATCTGACAAATTTTCTCACCAATCATTGGTCAGATTGCAGTTTACACACACATCTTTTGTTATACACACCAAGTATTGGTCTGATTGGACAACAATTGCTGAGAATCTTTTGGTGTAAATGCATCCTCTATTACTAAAATGTCATAAACATGTATTTAAGCCACATTTTTATCAGTAAGATAAGAATTGAACTTTAATAAGTGTTTATAAGGTGAGAGATAAGGAGCCGGCAGCTCCCTTCCTAATGGAGCTGAGAGAAAATACAGATTCTTCTGAAAGTAGGCTCATGATTTTTAATAAAAATCAGTTGAAAAAAATTATTTTAGCTCAAAATGTGTACAATGTAATAACAAAAATGACCACCAAAGGTGTACATAGCCTCAGGGCTGGTTTTAGACAGAATTTGTGTCACGTACCGTGTGGTTATCGTGACACGTTTCTGGTTTCTCATGTTTGTGCCCTGGTATACCGGATGTGGTTGTATGCTGGTTGCCAGGGGCAACATGTAAATTGGTGGTGTCTCGGTTGTTCTCCGTGACACGGCTTCCATGTTGCTCATGTTTGTGTCCTGGCATTCTCGCTGCGGTAGTATGCCGTGGTTGCTAGTTGCCAGGGGCAATGTGCAGTTTTGGTTGCTGGTATGTTCCCTTCTTATTGTATACTTCCCTCCTTCCCTGTCTGGTTCTCATGGGGTTAACATATTGACCTGGGTGTAGTCACTAGGTGCTTTTATTCTGTTGTTGCTAGCCTGGTGGGTTAGTTGTGCTCCAGCCTCCGTTGGTGCTGGAGCTATGCACCTTTCCTGGGATTCCATCTGCCCAGTCCTTGTGGCCACCTAATATGTCATCGAGGTCTTCCCAAGGTCTTCTCATCCCCTTCCCTTATCCTGGTTATGTGGTGTGTGGTTTATGTTCCGGGTGGGTGTTTGGTCTGTGACTGCCATGTGTCTTCTGACATGGAGTCCAGACATTCCCTGTATGTATGCGACTTCGGTGAGAGGGCTCCAGGGTTCCCCGGAGGGGGAACAGCGAAACTGTGAGTTGTTGCTGGTGAGCTGGTTCCTGGGTGTGTTGTGTGTACTGAGTCCTGTTAGGTGTTCGGGTTCCAATACATGTGCCTGGGTTCCAGTCTTTGGTGTGTGGGCTGCTGGTGCTTCTTCCAGCAGTATCAGCAGGTAAGTTGCCAGGTGCACCGGGACCATCCTGGAGGTGCAGCCAGTGAGTTTTGGATAAGTGCATCCCTACCATCTGGGGCTCTGTGAAGAACGGGGCTCACTGGGTTTCTGCCCTCTGGATTTGGTTCCTGGTATTTCTGGTGCACTTTGTTCAGCGGTATTCCTTGCCACTGGCTTCTTACCTGCTGATCCGGTCCTCAACTCACTGTAGTGTTTCGGTGTATGCTCGGTGTGGAGTTTCCCCGCCCACACCGTAGCGTGACAATTTGGCCCTGTGCAAAATCAAAAGTGGGGCCCCAAATCTTGTATTATTTTACCAACAACACAGTCACATTCCATCGATTCTGGCTCTGCCTCACAGACTTATAACCCCTAAGACCAACACACACAGATCTGCACCCTCATGGCGCCAGAATACACCAAATGTCCCTATTCCCTCACAGATTTATACCCCATAAGCCCCACCCACAGATATGCACCCTCTTGGCCCCAGAATACACCAAATGTCCCCTCCCTCACAGAAATGAGTTCCACTCCTTCACAAAAAGCTACAGCAAAGGAGCAGGTTGTCATATACCATGTACCCCAGGACTACACTGCACACCACTAGACCCTCCCTCGCATGGAAGGCATAAACAACCCCTCTCTCCCAATGTACCTTCACAAGTTCCAGCAGTCCTCCACAAACTCTGTCCTACACAAATTTGGTAATGTTACCATTAAGGAGCATGTGACTACTGACATCACAAACCTCCTTCTAAAAAATCCATTCTAGCTTCTACCCTAGCACAGCAATGTGGAAATAAGAAGGAGGAGGCGGCACTATGTTCGCGCTCCTCACAGAACATCCTGATGCTAGCGGTAGAGGTCCTGAGCAGGGGTGCTGTTAGGGTTGCCACCTTTTACAACAAAAAATACCAGCCAAGTTTACACAGGTTAAAAAGGTTCACGTGGTTGGGGCCATGGCTTAACATGTGTGTTATTTGATCATATTTTGTTTTGCTCTTTTTTTCTCAATAAAATCAAGCTTTTCACTGTTAGAGACACCCTGTTTATTTTAATTTGATTTAGCCTCTATTTTTGAAGTCTTTCTGCTGGGATTCAAACTCACAACCATCTACATTAAATGCAAGAACCTTTACCACTGAGCTATAGAGCACAAGGTTAAACTGCTGCAGTAAAAGTTTCCTGTGTATTATGTATTCATATATCAGATATTTTTTTAATAGTTCCAAATTTCTTTTTTGCCATACGTTTTTTGCAATTACTAAACAAAATCTAAAATTACACTGCTTTATATGAATACATAATACATGGGAAACTACTGCTGAGGTTTTTAACTATAATATATCTGCAGCAGTTTAACATTGAGCTCTTTAGATATAGCTCATGCTTGGGGATATCCCCTTCATCTTCACAGCCATATATGGAGTTAGAGCAGGAACTCACAGAACCACTGACCCCATATATGGACATAGAGCAGGGACTCCCAAGCCATATATGGAGTCAGAGCATGGACTCCAAAGCAGCTGGGATGCTGGTAGCCAATGGGCTCTGTTCCTTCCACTTTCTCAGACAGCAGGTAATGTAGAAAGCATTGAAGCTGATAAAATTACCTCAAAAAAAGAAAAAATCGTATAATGAGCCCCTCTGTATTAGTAGTATAATTTATACTACTAATACAGAGGAGCTCATTATACTACTAATACAGAGGGGGACATTATACTACTAATACTGAGGGGGCCTGTCAGGGTTGGGGTACACAGACAACAGAGGAACGTGAGCCCTGAGCTAGCCCCAAACCTCTGTCCCTGCCTATTGCCCCACCCACGCTAAACCGTGGGGCGACAACCACGAAGACTCGGAATACACTAGTGTACGTGCAGGGGAAGGGAAAACAGACAAGACAGACAAAACACCAAATGGGTAGTCAGAAAGCCGCGTCAAAACCAGGAGAGAACGTCAGGAACAAAATCAGCAAGCCAAAGAGTAGTCAAAAACACGCCAAGGGTCAGGAACAACAAGAATCAAAACAGCAGAGCACAAAAGACAAGCCAGGTAGGAAGCAAGGAACTTCAAAAACCAGCAAGGGGCAAAGAGGAAGGTAGGTATATATGCAGGTAGATATCCCACCCCCAGGTTCTGAATGGACCAGATTCAGAGCAGTCACTCAGCCCAGCACCTGAGAATTAACCCTGAGAAGACAACCAAACATGAGGCTGGGCGTTGGCTCCAAAAACAACCCACAGTGTGAACATGCACTAAACAGAAACACACAAAAAACTCAGAATACCAAGCAAAACATAGAACTTATGTTCTCCGATGACCATACCTGACAGTACCCCCCCTCCACGAGGGGCCTCCGGACCCATAGACCCTAAGGATGGTTTAGACGGATAGTCCCGATGAAAAGATTTAACCAATCGTGGAGCATGAACATCCCTAGCAGGGACCCAGGATCTATCCTCAGGACCGAAACCCTTCCAATGAATGAGGTATTGAAGAGAGTTCCTGACCAGTCTGGAATCGACAATCCTCTCTACCTCATACTCGAGATCACCCTCCACCACAGATGGCGAGGGAGGGTCAGGGAGGGGTACCACAGGATCCACATAGCGTTTCAACAGACTCTTGTGAAACGTATTGTGAACCCGCCAGTCAGAGGGCAACGCCACCTTGAACGATACCGGATTAATAGCATGAGTTACGGTAAACGGACCAATGAACCTAGGAGCCAATTTCAGAGACGGAACTTTCAACTTAAGGTTCTTAGTAGACAATAGGACCTTGTCACCCACAACAAAAGTTTCTGAGACAGTACGCCTACTTCTGGATGAATGGACCATTAAACTTTGTGCTCTTTTCAAGTTCTGCTGAACTTGCGACCACACTGTGCACAGTTGGTTAGTTATGGACTCAGCACGAGGGGTATCCGAAACTGACGATGACGAGAAGGAAAACCTGGGATGGAATCCATAATTACAGAAGAAAGGAGATGTGAGTGTGGATGAACTAGTGTGATTGTTGATGGCAAACTCTGCTAACGGAAGATATGAGACCCACAGATGTTGACAGTCAGAAACAAAAAGACGCAGGTACTGTATGAGCTCTTGATTCATCCTCTCCGTCTGCCCATTAGTTTCGGGATGGAAGGCAGAGGAAAAGGACAATTTTACCTCAAGCTTAGAACAGAAAGCTCGCCAAAACTTCGCCACAAATTGTACCCCCCTGTCAGACACAACCTCATCAGGAATACCGTGGAGACGCACAATATGTTGAATAAATAGATCTGCCAATTCCTCTGCTGAAGGCAGCTTCTTTAGCTGAACAAAATGGCCCATCTTAGAGAAACAATCCACCACCACCCATATAACAGAGAACCCTTGAGAGAGTGGCAGATCGGTAACAAAATCCATAGATACGTTAGACCAAGGCCTGTCTGGCACTGGGAGAGGGAGAAGAGGTCCCTCAGGACGTCTCCTGGGGACCTTTCCTCGCGCACAGACCTGACAAGCTAGAACAAATGCATGAACGTCAGTATTCATATGTGGCCACCAGTAGTTTCTTTTCAATAGATCTAGTGTTCCCCGAACACCTGGATGACCTGCTAGTACGGAACAGTGTGTCTCCTCTAACACTCTCAATCGAAGGGACAAGGGAACAAACATTTTGCCTTCCGGAAGGTCTCTTGGGGCAGAATTTTGTTTGGAGCGAATTTGATCTGAGAGGTGAGAGGAGATGGCTGCCAAAACAATACCAGCAGGTAAGATGTTACCGGGTTCCGAGTCAGGACCCTCAGGGATACCAAAACTCCGAGACAAGGCGTCAGCCCTGACATTCTTGGTACCAGGTCGGAAAGTGACCACAAAATTAAAACGAGAGAAAAACAACGCCCATCTAGCTTGACGGGCATTGAGACGTTTTGCATTATCCAAGTACACAAGATTTTTGTGATCAGTGATCACTGTCACTGGGTGAAGAGCTCCTTCCAGGAAATGGCGCCACACTTCGAACGCCCATTTGATGGCAAGGAGCTCGCGATTCCCAATATCATAATTCTTTTCACAAGACGAGAATTTCTTGGAAAAGAATGCACATGGTCTGAGGTTAGTGAGAGCAGCTGACCCTTGAGATAAAACTGCCCCTACACCGACCTCAGAAGCATCTACCTCAACAATGAATGGCTGAGAGAGATCAGGTTGAATTAATACAGGCGCAGAGGAGAACGCTTTCTTGAGTTCCTCAAACGCAGAGTACGCAGCAGGAGACCAGTTACTGGGATCAGCCCCCTTGCGGGTAAGATCCGTGAGCGGCTTGGCAATTACGGAAAAGTTCTTGATAAAATTCCTGTAATAATTGGCGAAACCAAGAAAACGTTGAAGGGATTTTAAATCCGTGGGCCGAACCCAATCCGCAATTGCCTGAACCTTACACGGATCCATCTGAACCTCGGAAGGAGTGACCACATAACCCAAGAATGAAACTTTTTGTACACAAAAAATGCATTTTTCTAGTTTAGCAAACAGAGAATGATTACGCAGACGGGATAACACCAGACGAAGATGTTTACGGTGTGAATCAAGATCAGGAGAAAATATCAGGATATCATCCAGATAAACCACCATAAAAACCCCAATACAGTCATGAAAGATATGATTCATAAAACCTTGGAAAACAGCTGGGGCATTGCTTAAACCAAAAGGCATAACCAGATACTCAAAATGTCCCAGAGGCGTATTAAAAGCTGTCTTCCACTCATCCCCTTCCCGGATCCGAATCAGGTTATAAGCTCCCCGTAGATCTAATTTGGAGAACCAGTTGGCCCCCGGAACCTGATTCAGGAGGTCCGGGATGAGGGAAGCGGTCCAGAGTTTTTAATAGTGATTTTATTAAGTTCACGGTAGTCAATACATGGTCTCAAACCCCCATCTTTTTTCTCAACAAAAAAGAAACCAGCCCCCGTAGGAGATTCGGAAGGCCGAATATGTCCTATAGCCAAACTCTCACCGATGTATTGTTTTAGAGACTCTCTTTCTGGCACAGACAGATTGTAAATCCGACCCTTAGGTAACTTGGCATCAGGCAATAGATCAATCTTACAATCAAAGTCTCTGTGTGGAGGCAAGACTTGAGACAGAGGTTTCGAAAAAACGTCTGCAAAATCTGAAATAAACTCCGGGATCTCAGAATCACATACATTGGTAGAACAAAGGGAAACTTGAGACATATGGGCCTTACACTGCGGGCCCCAGTGAACTAATTCCTGACTCACCCAATCAATAACCGGATTGTGCAGCTGAAGCCAAGGAAGACCCAGAATCATGTTTACAGACAAATTTCTCATTACAATGAAAGAACAATACTCAATATGTAGTGCACCCACCACCAATCTTATCTCAGGAGTACGGAATTTGACCAAACCGGCATGCAGAGGGGTCATATCGACACTAGACACCTGGATAGGAGGGGACAGGGAATCAAAGAAGGCACAATTTGGGAAACAAATTCAAAATCAATAAAGTTGGCGGCTGAACCAGAATCCAAGAAAGCCTGTCCAACACGTGAGGCTGACTGGAAAGAGACGGTGCAGGGCAAAAAGACTCTAGAAACATTAGGGAGTACCTGAGCTCCTAGACAGTCCTCCCGATAACTGTCTAGGAGCGGAAGTTTTCCTGTGAGGTTTTCTTCGGACAAGAATTCAGCAGATGATCCGGACTCCCGCAGTAGAAGCACAAATGATTCCTCGTACGATGTTCCCTTCTCTGTTTAGGCGTAATACTGCCGAGTTCCATCGGTTCCGGTCCGGATTGGCTGGAGACCGGATTGAGGATCGGCTGAGGAGCAGGAGACACCTGAGGAGGTCGCCTGGATCTTAGACGTCTATCTGCCCGGACGGCCAGGGTCATAGCTTCGTCAAGTGTTTTAGATTCAGCATGGGCTAACAACAAATCCTTCACACGGTCAGACAGTCCAGTCATGAAAAGGTCTTTCAAAGCCCTATCATTCCACCCGGAGTCGGTCACATATTGTCTAAAACGAGCACAGTAATCTTCTGCCATCTGTCCACCCTGACGTAGAGACAATAACTGGGATACAGCTAACGCCGGGCGATCGGGCTCATCATATATCTGACCCAGCGCAACAAAAAACTCGTCAAGGGATGAGCGCAACGGAGAGGCAGTGGGTAAAGAAAAGGCCCAGGTTTGGGGGTCTCCACGCAGGAGAGACATAACCAAACCCACCTTTTGCGCTTCAGTTACAAACGACCGAGGTCGTAAAGAAAAATACAAAATACATCCTTCCCGAAACATAAAAAATTTCTTACGGTCACCATAAAAAAAATCAGGAAGGGGGACCTTAGGTTCAGGTGCAGGTGTGGGAACCTGGGGTGCAGACACAGGAGCCGAGGCCTGCATGTTTTCCTGAACCTGAAGGCGTATAGCAAGATCCTGAATCAAATTGGTCAAGGCCTGGACCTGAGATACCACCACTGACATTTGCTCCATAGGTGGAATAAACGTAGCTGGCCGTATACAGGTGGCAGGTATATTCAGGCTGGTTTTTCTGTCAGGGTTGGGGTACACAGACAACAGAGGAACGTGAGCCCTGAGCTAGCCCCAAACCTCTGTCCCTGCCTATTGCCCCACCCACGCTAAACCGTGGGGCGACAACCACGAAGACTCGGAATACACTAGTGTACATGCAGGGGAAGGGAAAACAGACAAGACAGACAAAACACCAAATGGGTAGTCAGAAAGCCGCTTCAAACCCAGGAGAGAACGTCAGGAACAAAATCAGCAAGCCAAAGAGTAGTCAAAAACACGCCAAGGGTCAGGAACAACAAGAATCAAAACAGCAGAGCACAAAAGACAAGCCAGGTAGGAAGCAAGGAACTTCAAAAACCAGCAAGGGGCAAAGAGGAAGGTAGGTATATATGCAGGTAGATATCCCACCCCCAGGTTCTGAATGGACCAGATTCAGAGCAGTCACTCAGCCCAGCACCTGAGAATTAACCCTGAGAAGACAACCAAACATGAGGCTGGGCGTTGGCTCCAAAAACAACCCACAGTGTGAACATGCACTAAACAGAAACACACAAAAAACTCAGAATACCAAGCAAAACATAGAACTTATGTTCTCCGATGACCATACCTGACAGGGCCATTGTAATAACAAAACAGAGGGGGCTATTATATATGATAATAATAATACAGAAGGGGCCAATATATTTATAATACAGAGGGGGTTATTATATATAATAATACACAGGGGGCCATTATATATACTAATAATACAGAGGGGACACTTTGATGGGTCTTTATAAATACTGCAGCTACTACAGGGGTCTTTATAAATACTGTGGCTATTACAGGGGTCTTTATAAATACTGGGGATACTACAGGGGTCTTTATAAATACTTGGCCCATTGTAGGAGGTATTATAACTAGAGATGAGCGAGTAGTGTTCGATCGAGCTGGTATTCGATCGAATACTACGATATTCGGCACACTCGATTTCAATCGAGTATAACGGCGATGGCGCACTTAGAATTCGTTTCCCCTCCCACCTTCCCTGGCGCTCTTTTTCCACCAATCAACATGCAGGGGGGGTATGACAGGCACGCTGAGCACGCTGGCAGCGCGAAAACAGCGTCTACATGCATTGGCTGGAAAAACCATGTGACCTCGAATATTAAAAACTCAGCTCTTCCTGCTCGTACGCATATGCTGCGTGAACTTAGTCAGGGACAGAGGCTGGAGAAGGGAGAGACAGATTTTAGCTGTTGGACAGGCAGGAGCGTGAATAAAAGCCCTTATCAGGGCTACTACAGTGGACTTCAGTGATAGCTTTACTACAATATAGACTTTACAGAGAACGGCTGCTGTATTCAGGATAGCTGCTGGAGTAGGGACAGAGAGAGGCATTAGTGGTGTATTAGGTGCTCTGCTACATACCAAACTATATTTGGCACTACTGCTGTGTACCTTGAAATATACAATATCTAGGCCTTTTAATTGGCAACTGTACTGTGCGTTCTCTTGCTAAATAATTTCACATACCTGGTGTAAATACCCACCGTCTGTTCAGTTAGTACACGGCTGTGTACTTTGAAATATACAATATCTAGGCATTTTAATAGGCCACTGTACTGTGCGTTCTCTTGCTAAATTATCTCACATACCTGGTGTAAATACCCACCGTCTGTTCAGTTACTACACGGCTGTGTACTTTGAAATATACAATATCTAGGCATTTTAATAGGCCACTGTACTGTGCGTTCTCTTGTTAAATTATCTCACATACCTGGTGTAAATACCCACCGTCTGTTCAGTTACTACACGGCTTTGTACTTTGAAATATACATATCTAGGCCATTTAATAGGCCACTGTACTGTGCGTTCTCTGTTAAATTATCTCACATACCTGGTGTAAATACCCACCGTCTGTTCAGTTACTACACGGCTTTGTATTTGAAATATACAATATCTAGGCCATTTAATAGGCCACTGTACTGTGCGTTTTCTTGTTAAATTATCTCACATACCTGGTGTACATACCCACCGTCTGTTCAGTTACTACACGGCTTTGTACTTTGAAATATACAATATCTAGGCATTTTAATAGGCCACTGTACTGTGCGTTCTCTTGCTAAATTATCTCACATACCTGGTGTAAATACCCACCGTCTGTTCAGTTACTACACGGCTTTGTACTTTGAAATATACAATATCTAGGCCATTTAATAGGCCACTGTACTGTGCGTTTTCTTGTTAAATTATCTCACATACCTGGTGTACATACCCACCGTCTGTTCAGTTACTACACGGCTTTGTACTTTGAAATATACAATATCTAGGCATTTTAATAGGCCACTGTACTGTGCGTTCTCTTGCTAAATTATCTCACATACCTGGTGTAAATACCCACCGTCTGTTCAGTTACTACACGGCTTTGTACTTTGAAATATACAATATCTAGGCCATTTAATAGGCCACTGTACTGTGCGTTTCTTGTTAAATTATCTCACATACCTGGTGTACATACCCACCGTCTGTTCAGTTACTACACGCTTTGTACTTTGAAATATACATATCTAGGCATTTTAATAGGCCACTGTACTGTGCGTTCTCTTGCTAAAATTATCTCACATCCTGGTGTAAATACCCACCGTCTGTTCAGTTACTACACGGCTTTGTACTTTGAAATATACAATATCTAGGCATTTTAATAGGCCACTGTACTGTGCGTTCTCTTGCTAAATTATCTCACATACCTGGTGTAAATACCCACCGTCTGTTCAGTTACTACACGCTTTGTACTTTGAAATATACAATATCTAGGCATTTAAATAGGCCACTGTACTGTGCGTTCTCTTGCTAAATTATCTCACATACCTGGTGTAAATACCCACCGTCTGTTCAGTTACTACACGGCTTGTGTACTTTGAAATTATACAATATCTAGGCATTTTAATAGGCCACTGTACTGTGCGTTCTCTGTTAATAATTCTCACATACCTGGTGTAAATACC
>ONZH01024469.1:0-77854 GCA_900303285.1 Rhinella marina | reverse complement strand
GTCACCTGGACAGTATACGGATTTGGAGTGAGTGTGCTGAACTGTGACACACAGAAAGGTTACACGCAGCTGAGTAAAATGGATTTGTATCACTGAGCTAAAACAACAAAAAAAACTAATTTTTTTTATATTTTGTTTTTATATTTTTTTTTTGTTTTTTTTTTTTGGGAACGTGACGTGCAGGAAACTATGGTAGACTGACTGACACACCCTGTTAACGGTGGCTATTTAGTCTGCGACCCAGACAAATGTCGCACAGAGATTTTCTGGATCAAGCGGTAGATGATATTGGTAGCAAATGACTTGGTTGTATTTGTGTGACGTACAGAAAGTGTCACCTGGACAGTATATACGGATTGGAGCGAAGTGTGCTGAACTGTGACACACAGAAAGGTTACACGCAGCTGAGTAAAATGGATTTGTATCACTGAGCTAAAACAACAAAAAAAAATTTTTTTTATATATTATTTTTTTTTATATTTTTTTTTTATTTTGTTTTTTTTGGGAACGTGACGTGCAGGAACTATGGTAGAACTGACTGACACCCTGTTAACGGTGGCTATTTAGTCTGCGACCCAGACAAATGTCGCACACAGAGATTTTCTGGATCAAGCGGTAGATGATATTGGTAGCAAATGACTTGGTTGTATTCTGTGACGTACAGAAAGTGTCACCTGGACAGAAAATACGGATTGGAGTGAGTGTGCTGAACTGTGACACACAGAAAGGTTACACGCAGCTGTGTGAAATGGATTTGTATCACTGAGCTAAAACAACAAAAAAACTAATTTTTTTTATATATTTTTTTTTTGTTTTCTTTTTTTGGGAACGTGACGTGCAGGAACTATCGTAGACCTAACTGACACCCTGTTAATGGTGGCTATTTAGACTGCGACCCAGACAAATGTCACACAGAGATTTTTGGGGATCAAAGCTATATACGTCGCAGCAAATGACTTGGTTGTATTTAGTGACGTACAGAAAGTGTCACCTGGACAGAAAATACGGATTGGAGTGAGTGTGCTGAACTGTGACACACAGAATGGTTCCACGCAGCTGTGTGAAATGGATTTGTATCACTGAGCTAAAACAACAAAAAAACTAATTTTTTTTATATATTTTGTTTTCTATATTTTTTTTTTTTAGTTTTGTTTTTTTGGGAACGTGACGTGCAGGAACTATCGTACACCTAACTCACACCCTGTTAATGGTGGCTATTTAGACTGTGACCCAGACAAATGTCGCACAGAGATTTTTGGGATCAAGCTATATACGTTGCAGCAAAAGACTTGGTTGTATTCAGTGACGTACAGAAAGTGTCACCTGGACAGAAAATACGGATTGGAGTGAGTGTGCTGAACTGTGACACACAGAAAGGTTACACGCAGCTGTGTGAAATGGATTTGTATCACTGAGCTAAAACAACAAAAAAACTAATTTTTTTTATGTATTTTGTTTTCTATATTTTTTTTAGTTTTATTTTTTTGGGAACGTGACGTGCAGGAACTATCGTAGACCTAACTCACACCCTGTTAATGGTGGCTATTTAGACTGCGACCCAGACAAATGTCGCACAGAGATTTTTGGGATCAAGCTATATACGTTGCAGCAAATGACTTGGTTGTATTCTGTGACGTACAGAAAGTGTCACCTGGACAGAAAATTCGGATTGGAGTGAGTGTGCTGAACTGTGACACACAGAATGGTTCCACGCAGCTGTGTGAAATGGATTTGTATCACTGAGCTAAAACAACAAAAAAACTAATTTTTTTTATATATTTTGTTTTCTATATTTTTTTTTTTAGTTTTGTTTTTTTGGGAACGTGACGTGCAGGAACTATCGTAGACCTAACTGACACCCTGTTAATGGTGGCTATTTAGACTGCGACCCAGACAAATGTCGCACAGAGACTTTTGGGATCAAGCCATATACGTTGCAGCAAAAGACTTGGTTGTATTCAGTGACGTACGGAAAGTGTCACCCGGACAGAAAATTCGGATTGGAGTGAGTGTGCTGAACTGTGAAACACAGAAAGGTTCCACGCAGCTGTGTGAAATGGATTTGTATCACTGAGCTAAAACAACAAAAAAACTAATTTTTTAATATATTTTGTTTTATATATTTTTTTTTTAGTTTTGTTTTTTTGGGAACATGACGTGCAGGAACTATCGTACACCTAACTCACACCCTGTTAATGGTGGCTATTTAGACTGAGACCCAGACAAATGTCGCACAGAGATTTTTGGGATCAAGCTATATACGTTGCAGCAAAAGACTTGGTTGTATTCAGTGACGTACAGAAAGTGTCACCTGGACAGAAAATTTGGATTGGAGTGAGTGTGCTGAACTGTGACACACAGAAAGGTTACACGCAGCTGTGTGAAATGGATTTGTATCACTGAGCTAAAACAACAAAAAACTAATTTTTTTTATATATTTTGTTGTATATTTTTTTTTTTAGTTTTGTTTTTTTGGGAACGTGACGTGCAGGAACTATCGTAGACCTAACTGACACCCTGTTAATGGTGGCTATTTAGACTGCGACCCAGACAAATGTCGCACAGAGATTTTCGGGATCAAGCTATATACTTTGCAGCAAATGACTTGGTTGTATTCAGTGACGTACAGAAAGTGTCACCTGGACAGAAAATACGGATTGGAGTGAGTGTGCTGAACTGTGACACACAGAATGGTTCCACGCAGTTGTGTGAAATGGATTTGTATCACTGAGCTAAAACAACAAAAATACTAATTTTTTTTATATATTTTGTTTTCTATATTTTTTTTTTAGTTTTGTTTTTTTGGGAACGTGACGTACAGGAACTATCGTAGACCTAACTGACACCCTGTTAATGGTGGCTATTTAGACTGCGACCCAGACAAATGTCGCACAGAGATTTTCGGGATCAAGCTATATACGTTGCAGCAAATGACTTGGTTGTATTCAGTGACGTACAGAAAGTGTCACCTGGACAGAAAATACGGATTGGAGTGAGTGTGCTGAACTGTGACACACAGAATGGTTCCACGCAGTTGTGTGAAATGGATTTGTATCACTGAGCTAAAACAACAAAAATACTAATTTTTTTAATATAGTTTGTTTTCTATATTTTTTTTTTAGTTTTGTTTTTTTGGGAACGTGACGTACAGGAACTATCGTAGACCTAACTGACACCCTGTTAATGGTTGCTATTTAGACTGCGACCCAGACAAATGTCACACAGAGATTTTTGGGATCAAGCTATATACGTTGCAGCAAAAGACTTGGTTGTATTCAGTGACGTACAGAAAGTGTCACCTGGACAGAAAATACGGATTGGAGTGAGTGTGCTGAACTGTGACACACAGAATGGTTCCACGCAGCTGTGTGAAATGGATTTGTATCACTGAGCTAAAACAAAAATAAAAACTAATTTTTTTTATTTTTTCATTTTTTATTTTTGTTTTTTTTGGAACGTGACGTGCAGAAACTATCGTAGAGCTAACTGACACCCTACTGACGGTGGCTATTTAGACTGCGACCCAGACAAATGTCGCACAGAGATTTTTGGGATCAAGCTATACATGTGACAGGCAGCAAAAGACTTGGTTGTATTAAGTGACGTACAGAAAGTGTCACCTGGACAGAAAATAGTGAGTGTACTGAACTGTGACACACAGAATGGTTCCACACTGCTGTGTGCAATGGATTTGTATCACTGCGATATAACATTTAAAAAAAAAGAGGGTTATATATGGCGATAGCTGCACTACTAGTGCCAGCCAGCCAGCCAAGCCAGGAGACAAAAAAAAAATTTCTTGTAGCCCTTAGAAGGGCTGTTGGGTTCTTTGTGGGTTATTCCTGCCTAACAGAGAACTAAATGCAGGCCCTAACACTGTCCCTGAAACGCAGCAGCTCTATCCCTATCAACATCCAGACGGCATCTGAACCGAGCACCGCGGCCAGTCAGTAGTATATTCCAGGGTCACCTGATCAGGCCAGCCAACCCCTGCTATCGACATGTAAGGGCCCCACGTGATGCTGGCTGTACCGCAGAGTCTCCTGGCTTGTGATTGGCTGAGTTTATAGGCACCAAAAAAGCACGATGCGGAAGTTGCCATTTCCTCGAGCATGGCGAGATACTCGTCCGAGCAGCGAGCACTTACGAGTACCCTAATACTCGAACGAGCACCAAGCTCGGACGAGTATGCTCGCTCATCTGTACTCAAGATACAATTGCCTCAGGATACAATATTTTCAACATACAATGGTCTTTTCTGACCCATCGTAAGTTGAAACCAGACTCGACATACAATGTCTCAGACCCAGGTCCACCCAATCAAGGCCACTTCTGTGGTGACATAGCTGAATTAGTTGCTAGTTATCAGCTGTTCCTGACTTTTATATGTAAGGACTTGTCTAATCTGTCTTAGTTATCTGCTTATTTTTCTTAAATCTTCATTTTCTCTTATCTTGGATGACATTTTGGGGCTTTGGAACCAATTACTAAACTTACAATGGTTTCAACATACAATGTTTGTCCTGGAACCAATTAATATTGTAACTTGAGGGACCACTGTACTTATTTGCATCTGAAGAATCATATTAAACCTTTTTTTATTGTTTTAGTAAGACTTTTGCACAACAGATTAGGACTAGAAGCAGGTTTATATGACAGCAAAGCACAGAAGTCTTAAAAATGGCCTTTGAGAAATTAAAATTAAGGTTTTACAAAGAAACAAGGAAGTCAAATGGTTGTAGGAAAGCCGTCTATATTTTTGCTTCAAATGATAGCTGTACTTAACCCAGAATAGTATATATAATTCAGCAGTATATTCCCTTGAGAAGGTACTTTCACACACATTGCTATAATAGATATAATAACATACTTCTGCAGTTCTATCAAAAGCTTTCTTAAGCCATGTGTTACAAGGATAGAATCAATTAAACCACTGTCACCTTAAAATTACTGATCGGTAAAATACTGAAAAATGGATCATCATAGGATATTGACCTCCATCTGTATCTATCTATCTATCTATCTATCTATCTATCTATCTATCTATCTATCTATCTTTCTGCCTTTCCATCCATCCTTCTATCCATCAAACATAAGTGCTACATGCACATTTTTTATAAACAGTTTATGAATGTATATCATTGTATGTAACAGAGGAGCACTGGATCACCCCAGGTATCAGTTTCCATGTCTACCTTGGTGCACCACTTTGAATTATTACATGTAGCACTATTATGGTGGGGCATAAATGGTGTATTATTACTTTGTGAAAAGCACAAAGGAGGGAATTTATCATCTGCAGTTATTTTGATGTCAGTTTAAAGTCTGACTGCTTTGGGAGGTTGTGCCAAATTTATGAAATGGTCCACAACCTCACAAAGTAATCAAAATATCAAGACTTGAATGGGACTGAGCTACATTTAGGCCACATGACTGATGAACGTGCAGAAGCTGGCCTAGGAAGAGACCATGGCTCTCACCAGAGTGCCGCAGCCTCTTCAAACAGCTAATCAGCAGGGATGCCAGGAGTTGTATCCCATAGATCTGATACTGATGACCTATCCTGAGGATAGGCCATCAATTTAAAAATCTTTGTTATGCCTTGTGCAGTGGCGTAGCTACCGGGGGGGCAGGGGGGGCGACGGCTCCGGGCCCAGTGACTCAGGGGGGCCCAGAATCAGGCGAATAATGCACGCAGCGTCAGGTCATAGTGTGCGCGGGCCAGGGAAGAGAGCAGAGCGCGGACCGGAGGGCAGCCGCAGCGCAGAACAGGTAAGTAAGGTTTTTTATTTTAATCCTATGTGGCTGGGTGGGCTGATCTGAGGTCTGATGGGGGCACAATACGCTGATCTGAGGTCTGATAGGGGCACAGTAGGCTGATATGAGGTCTGATGGGGGCACAATACGCTGATCTGAGGTCTGATGGGGGCACAAAACGCTGATCTGAGGTCTGATGGGGGCACAATACGCTGATCTGAGGTCTGATGGGGGCACAATACGCTGAACTGAGGTCTGATGGGGGCACAATACGCTGATCTGAGGTCTGATGGGGGCACAGTAGGCTGATATAAGGTCTGATGGGGGCACAGTCTGCTGATCTGAGGTCTGATGGGGGCACAATACGCTGATCTGAGGTCTGATGGAGGCACAATACGCTGATCTGAGGTCTGATGGGAGCACATTAAGCTGATCTGAGGTCTGATGGGGGCACAGTAGGCTGATGTGAGGTCTGATGGGGGCACAATACGCTGATCTGAGATCTGATGGGGCACAATACGCTGATCTGAGGTCTGATGGGGGCACAATACGCTGGTCTGAGGTCTGATGGGGCACAATAAGCTGGTCTGAGGTCTGATGGAGGCACAATACGCTGATCTGAGGTCTGATGGGGCACAATACGCTGATCTGAGGTCTGGTGGGGGGCACAATACGCTGATCTGAGGTCTGATGGGGGCACAGTAGGCTGATGTGAGGTCTGATGGGGGCACAATACGCTGATCTGAGGTCTGATGGGAGCACATTAAGCTGATCTGAGGTCTGATGGGGGCACAGTAGGCTGATGTGAGGTCTGATGGGGGCACAGTAGGCTGATGTGAGGTCTGATGGGGGCACAATACGCTGATCTGAGATCTGATGGGGGCACAATACGCTGATCTGAGGTCTGATGGGGGCACAATACGCTGGTCTGAGGTCTGATGGGGCACAATAAGCTGGTCTGAGGTCTGATGGAGGTACAATACGCTGATCTGAGGTCTGATGGGGGCACAATACGCTGATCTGAGGTCTGGTGGGGGGCACAATACGCTGATCTGAGGTCTGATGGGGGCACAGTAGGCTGATGTGAGGTCTGATGGGGGCACATTCTGCTGATCTGAGGTCTGATGGGTGCACAATATGCTGATCTGAGGTCTGATGGGGCACAATACGTTGATCTGAGGTCTGATGGGGGCACAGTAGGCTGATGTGAGGTCTGATGGGGGCACAGTAGGCTGATCCGAGGTCTGATGGGGGCACAATACGCTGATCTGAGATCTGATGGGGGCACAATACGCTGATCTGAGGTCTGATGGGGGCACAATACGCTGATGTGAGGTCTGATGGGGGCACATTCTGATGATCTGAGGTCTGATGGGGGCACATTCTGATGATCTGAGGTCTGATGGGGGCAGGGACTGTTAGTTTAGTGATGTAAAAACTGGGGACAGGTTTCCTTTAACATAGGAGTCCCGTTGTTTTTTAATCCTATTACTCCTATATTTTACTGCATTATATGGTAGTGTATTTACAGTAGGGTAGGTAGAAAGTCTATTGTACTGTACTTAACAGCATAGATTATCTAGCAGTTTATATAGTCATCTTTCTAATACAATATTATAACCACAACTAGTAGTATGTGCCTGTGAAGTTGGAAACGTGCGTTTGGGAAGCCAAGTGGGGGGCCCACTCAAGTATGTTTCGCCCCCCCTGTGCTGAACCTCTAGCTACGCCTCTGGCCTTGTGCCAATGTTTTGCGTTATCTCAACTGAATGCTATGATACCTTTCACTTGCATAATGCATAAACAAATGAGCAGTTAAGCTCCTCCTGCAAGGATCACGAAGTGGAACAAAATAACATTTTAATAATGCAGTTTGAGGAAAAGTTCTAGCAGATCATTTAAAGACATCACTATAACATCATTCAGTAAGAAATAATCTTTTTAAGGTCACAAATTCATAAAGAACAGAATAGAAGAAGTCCTAAATTGTACAAAATATCAGGTTGAAATGCAATTTTGCAAAAGTACATGCTGAAATGACTGATTGTTTTACAGTCCCTACTATTTCACAGAATCATGACTGTGTTTGCATAATTTACTTGAGCGGCTGTGCACTTATACCAGCGGGGTGCTCTATCTTCCTCAATATGTGGCATTGTACAAAAACATGAAGACTATTTCAAAGATTACACTTTCAAGTGGCAAATTCCATCTTGTGAAACATGAAATAATTTTTTAAAATTAACTTTCATTGTCAATATAAAATAATGACACTGAATACTTGGTTTCAGATTTATGTGCTGGTTAGGCTATATTCACACGTCCGTATGTGTGCACATCCTGGAAAACGGTCAGTTTTTTGCGGATCCGTTGTTCTGCAAAAAACTCAGTTTTTCCAGGACATCCGTTCCGTCTTTCCGTAAAAAAACGGAAAGGATGTATCCATATGTCATCCGTTTTTTGTGTATCCGCAAAAAACGGAAGGATGAATAACATCTTTTTTTTTTCACCCCTCCTGGAACGGAATCCGCAAATACGGATGACATGCGGATGCCTTTCCGCATGTCTTATGCATTTTTTGCGGATCCATAGACTTTCATTATGCTATGGACCGCAATTCGGGAGAAAAGTAGGACAGGAGGATTTCTGTTTGCGGATCCGCAAAACGGAACGGAACAGATTAACGGATGCGGACAACATACGGTGCAATGTCCGCAGATTATCAGGTCCCATTGAAATGAATGGATCCGCAAAATATCCGCAAAAACCGTCCGCAATTGCGGAACGGATGTGGATAGATTGCGGATGTTTTAAACGGACGTGTGAATGTAGCCTTACTTTGAGATTGTTGTCAACTGGAAAAGTATTCTACTTGGGAGCTACTGACCAGGTCCTCTGGAAACCTTATTGGGAAAAACCTGATCTGGATATATTCATTTTAGTTCGATTAGATGTACTTGTCTAGAATAGAAACAATTTACTAACCCTAGAGATGGTGTAAACTTACACAGGGTATCCAGACCTGCAATAAATTTATCAAAGCGGCTCAGGTTGGCTGATAAATCTGATGCAGGGATACATAGTTTTTTGTAACTTTATACCCACTATTGGTTGACTTAAAGGGGTTGTCCGGGTTCAGAGAAGAACCCGGACATACCTGCAATTTCACCCAGGCAGCCTGCCTGAAGAGGACATCGGAGCATCTCATGCTCCGATGCCCCCCCCTTGCCCTGCGCTAGATCGCGCAGGGCAAGGTCTCTTTTGTTTATAAATACTCGCTGCCGGGCGGGTACTTCCGCCCGGCAGCGAGTTCGGTGACGTCACCGGCCTTAGTGGGCCGGCTTTAGCGCTGCCCTAGCCGTTTTACTGGCTAGGGCAGCGCTAAAGCCCGTCCATCAGCGCCGATGACGTCACCGGCTCACTGCCGGGCGGAAGCCTCTGCCCGGCAGGGACCGGTACGTCACCGGAACCTGGCTAAATTCCTTTGCCCTGCGCTAATTAGCGCAGGGCAAAGGAGGGCATCGGAGCATAGGATGCTCCGATGCCCTCTTCAGGCGGGCTGCCTGGGTGAAATTGCAGGTATGTCCGGGTTCTTCTCTGAACCCGGACAACCCCTTTAAGCCTGATACACATGTCTGTGTCTGTGCTTAAATCAGTGAAAAGGTGGTCAGTGATGCCTCCATGAAGATGTCCATGATGGATCTGTGTTGGGTCCGTGTGTCCATTTTTTGCTGTCCATGTGCCATCCATGTTTCACTGACACTGAACAGCTGAAAAATAATCAAGGGTAATTGAAAGGGGTTTAGGCGGAAACCCTTCTGTCCTGTGTGGGAGACCTAGTTTGATCCTTGCTATGGGGCCCTTACTTCTCTATGTATGCCATTGTAGTCCATGTCACCGTCACTGGAAAAATCACACCCCTTTCAATTAAGCAATACACCTTGCCAGGCTAGGCGCAAATAATATATTTCTGCTTATTCTACCTTTACAGCTGGAGTCATAGATGCCATTATCAGTCTATTCCAGTATACAGCAAAACTGACAAGTGAACTTCTGAAAACAAGAAATGACAACCTATTGCGTCTACTTTATTATTTGATTAAAAATGTTAGCATTTTAAGAATATCTCATCTGAATAGTAACAAAAAAACAAAAAATACCAACACCCTATACCGTGCGGATCAGCTATTTCAGAGTAGCTCAGGCAAAAAAGTCAGAACTGTGCAATGGATGGATCTAGTAACTGCAGCGCTGCTTCCATTAAAGTGAATGGGAGCAACTTTGCAGTTACATGCTATTCTAAAATGATCGCTGATCGCTAGGGGTATGGAATGCCTAATCCCCGGTGATCCTATTTTGACGGCCTATCCTGAGGGTAGGCAATCAATATTAAAATCCAGTTATAGCCCTTTAAGGATCTGGCTGACATTGTCCTTCAGGACGCAGCATTTTTCCATCACTGCAATCTGAGAGCCATAACATTATACTTTTTCATTTTACTTTGTTGTTTGGGAGCTTTTTATTTGCTTTATGAGTTGTATTTTCCAGTTGTAACATTTTACGGTACATATACATGAGAGTTTTACTTTTTTATTGCTATGGGATTTGTGTTAAGTATTCTATTTTTTTTTATTTAGACAAAAAATCAGAACATTATAGAAAATGAAATAATCCAAATTGGACAGTAGTTATATACACTATACGCGATATACTGTACACTACATAAGAGAAATATAATATACTATGTAATTCCCAGACATTGTGTGTCTCTGTATCATGAGAGTTTCCCTTTTAATAATATTTTTGGGGAGACGTGCAATTAAACGAACATTATTTTTTAGTTTTTTTATTTTGCACCGTCCATCTCCCAGTTCAGATGACATGACTTTAGTTGTTGTTTAGATTATTGTGATCCCAAATACATTTGGCTTTAATTTTCTATGTTTAGTGATATTTTTATTTCTTTGGTTAGCACAGCACCTGGTGTTATTTTTGAATACACTGGTTATGGCAAGAGGTTTGTAGCTATAATTAAAAATCCTGTATCTGCTATTGGGAGCATTGCCCATAACACTTAAAGTGTTCAGTTCACTCCATACACAGCAGATGCCAGCTGTATAATATAGCAGGCACCCACTGGCAGTGACTGCGAAAGGAGACATCTCTAATTCTGGTTATTTAACCCCTTAGATGCTGCCGAGGGGTTACACAATGGAGGGAGTTCCTTCTGCCCTCCAATTGGAGCCTCTACTGTGAAATCACAGGACTTTTGACAGTTGCTATGACAACCTGTGTTGTTGTAAAGGCTGCCAGGCTTGTAATAGTGAGCTGCCTTCAGAACTATGCCAGAGGCATGACCTGGCAGACAGCCTTTAAAAATCCCCTAGACTGCAATAGTATTCTATTGCAGTCTATGAGTTAACCCCTTAATGACCGGGCCATTTTGCACCTTCGTGACCAGGCTTATTTTTGAAAATCTGAAATGTATCACTCTATGTGGTAATAACTTTGGAATACTTTTACTCATCCAAGCCATTCTGAGACTGTTTTCTTGTGACACATTGTACTTTATGACAGTCATAAATCTGAGTCAATATATGTCACCTTTATTTATGAAAAAATCCCAACTTTACCAAAAATTTTGAAATATTCACAATTTTCTAAATTTCAATTTCTCTGCTTTTCAAATTGAAAGTGATACCTCATAAAATATTTATTATTTAACATTCCCCATATGTCTACTTTATGTTTGCATCATTTTGTAAATGTCATTTTATTTTTATTTTTTGGAAAATTAGAAGGCTTAGAATTTTAGAGGCAATTCTTAAAATTTTTAAGAAAATTTCCAAAACCCACTTTTTAAGGACCAGTTCAGGTCTGAAGTCACTTTGTGGGGCTTACATAGTAGAACCCCCCCATAAATGATCCCATTTTGGAAACTACACCCCTCAAGTTACTTAACACTGAGTTTATAAACTGTGTTAACCCTTTAGGTATTCCACAAGAATTAAAGGAAAATGAAGCTGAAATTTCTAAATTTCACTTTTTTGGCAGATTTTCCATTTTAGTCCATTTTTTCTTTAACACATCTAAGGTTAAAAGCCAAACAAAACTCAAATATTTATTACCCTGATTCTGCGCTTTACAGAAACACCCCACATGTGGTGGTAAACTGCTGTATGGGCACATGGCAGGGCACAGAAGGAAAGGAGCGCGGTAAGGTTTTTGGAAGGCAGATTTTGCTGGGCTGGTTTTTAAACACCATGTCCCATTTGAAGCCCCCCAGATGCACCCTATAGTACAAACAATCAAAAAGTGACCCTATTTTGGAAACTACGGGATAAGATGACAGTTTTATTGGTACTATTTTGGGGTGCATATGATTTTTATTCACTCTATTTTTTTTGGGAGGCAAGGTAACCGAAGAATGGATGTTTTGGCACTGTATTTATTTTTTGTTTTTTATCATGTTCATCTGACAGGTTAGATCATGTGGTATTTTTATAGAGCAGGTTGTTACGGACGCGATGATATCAAATATGTCTACTTTCTTTGTTTGTTTGTTTCAGTTTTACATAATAAAGCATTTTTGAGAAAAAATATGTTTTTGTGTCTCCATTTTCTGAACGCCATATCTTTTTTAGTTTTCTTCTGATCATCTTGTGTAGGGGCTCATTTTTTGCAGGAAGAGTTGAAATTTTTATTGGTACCATTTTTGGGTACATATGATTTTTTGATTATTCATTATTACACTTTTTGGGGCAAGGTGACCCAAAAATTGGTAATTTTGGCACACCTGAGGGGTTAGGTCATGTGAGATTTTTGTAGAGCAGGTTGTTACAGATGTGGCGATACCTAACATGTGTACTTTTTTTTATTTATTTAAGGTTTACACAATAATATAATTTTTGAAACAAAAAAATCATGTTTTAGTGTCTCCATAGTGTGAGAGCATTAGTTTTTTTTATTTTTTGGGCGATTGTCTCAGGTAGAGGCTAATTTTTTGCGGGATGAGATGATGGTTAGATTGGTACTCTTTTGGGGGGCATACGCCTTTTTGATCGCTTGGTATTATGCTTTTTGTGATGTAAGGTGACAAAAAATGGCTTTTTTGACATAGTTTTTATTTCATTTTTTTACTGTGTTCATCTGAGGGGTTAGGTCATGTGAGATTTTTGTAGAGCAGTTTGTTACGGATGTGGCGATACCTAACATGTGTACTTTTTTTTTTATTTAAGGTTTACACAATAATATCATTTTTGAAACAAAAAATCATGTTTTAGTGTCTCCATAGTGTGAGAGCTGTAGTTTTTTTTATTTTTTGGGCGATTGTCTCAGGTAGGGGCTAATTTTTTGCGGGATGAGATGACGGTTAGATTGGTACTCTTTTGGGGGGCATACGCCTTTTTGATCGCTTGGTATTATGCTTTTTGTAATGTAAGGTGACAAATATATGGCTTTTTTGACAGTTTTTATTTTTTTTTTTACTGTGTTCATCTGAGCGGTTAGGTCATGTGAGATTTTTGTAGAGCAGGTTGTTACGGATGTGGCGATACCTAACATGTGTACTTTTTATTTATTTAAGGTTTACACAATAATATCATTTTTGAAAAAAAAAATCATGTTTTAGTGTCTCCATAGTGTGAGAGCTGTATTTTTTTTTATTTTTTGGGCGATTGTCTTAGGTAGGGGCTAATTTTTTGCGGGATGAGATAACGGTTAGAACGGTACTATTTTGGGGGGCATACACCTTTTTGATTGCTTGGTATTACGCTTTTTGTGATGTAAGGTGACAAAAAATGGCTTTTTTGACATAGTTTTTATTTTATTTTTTTACTGTGTTCATCTGAGGGGTTAGGTCATGTGACATTTTTGTAGAGCAGGTTGTTACGGACGTGGTGATACCTAACATGTGTACTTTTTTTATTTATTTAAGATTTACACAATAATATCATTTTTGAAACAAAAAATTTATGTTTTAGTGTCTCCATAATGTGAGAGCTGTCGTTACACCTTGATGTAAGGTGACAAAAAATGACACCGTTTTTATTTTATTATTTTTTTACTGTGTTCATCTAAAGGGGTTAGGTCATGTGAGATTTTTTTTAGATTGGTACTATTTTGAGGGGCATACGCCTTTTTGATCGCTTTGATCGGGTTAGGTCATGTGAGATTTTTGTAGAGTAAGTTGTTACAGACACTGCGATACCTAACATGTCTAGGGTTTTTTATAATTTTATTTTATTTATTTTTACTCTATTATAAATGTGCGTATATGGAAAAAAAATATTTTTTTAACGTTTTTCTTTTTTTTACACTTTTTTTGTTACACTTTTTTGACTCAGACCCACTTGGTTCTTGAAGATCCAGTGGATCTGATGTCTATATAATACACTGCAGTACACTATATAGTGTACTGCAGTGTATTTTTCCTTTACACTAAGCCTGATCAGGCTCCTGCCTTTAGCAGGAGCCTGCTCAGGCTTCATATACCATGGCAAGCCGGACGCCTATGAAGGTGTCCGGTTGCCATGGTAGCCATTGGGACGCTGCCACAGCAGAGCAGTGTCCTGATGGGAGGGGGAGGGAGCTCCCTCCCTCTCTTCTGGCCACACCATCGGCCATCCTGAAAATGGGCGGTGATTGAAAGCTTTGGGGGGTTATTACTTACACGATGCTGCTGCGAGAGAGTGGGAGGGCGGGGAGGGGGGGTCCGCTCGGCCATCCTGAAGAATTAAAACATAGCATGCTGAACTCTGCGATTGGTCAGTCAAATCTGACTGACCAATCGAAGGGGTTCTAAGGCAGGGACCACTGTGATTGGTCCCCTGCCGGGTGCCTGGACAGCTCTGCTGTCCGTGACACCAGTTTACAAGCAAGTGTCACTGCAAGTGTACTTGCAGTGACACTTGGAGCTCATGACGTACGTCACTCGTCACTAAGGGGTTAACCGATCACAAGATCACATGTACAAGTCCCCTAAGGGGACTAAAAAGTACAGTAAAAAAAAGTGAAAAATATGAAAAAAACACAAAAGACTTTAAATCACCCCCTTTCCCAACTTTTCACATAAAATAAACAATAAAAATTGCACAAGGTATTAAAATATAAAGACATTTATTGTGCTCATTGAACACTGTAACAGAAAAAAATGTTGTTTTTTATCACATTGCCCCCCCCAAAAAAAATTGAATTAAAAGTGATCAAAAAGTGGTATGTACTCC
Source organism: Rhinella marina (assembly GCA_900303285.1). NCBI lineage: Eukaryota > Metazoa > Chordata > Amphibia > Anura > Bufonidae > Rhinella > Rhinella marina. The sequence goes on along the minus strand of ONZH01024469.1, from coordinate 62,873 downwards.
AAAATTATATCAATAAAAACTACAACTTCCACAGAAAATGAGCCCCCACACAGCTATATAGACAGAAAAAAGTTATAGTATAATATGGCTATGGAAAAGGGAAAAAAAAGTATAGGGTGGCCCACGAAAAAGTAGACTGCTCCAATATCTCCAAATCAAACTAATAGTAAATCTATCTTAGTTGTCCATAGCAGCCAATCAGAGCTCAGATTTCATTTTTTTCAGAGCCCTGTAGTAACTGAAAGCTTAGCTCTGATTGGTTGCTATGGGCAGCTAGGATATATTTATGCAGTTTGATTTGGAGATATTGGAGACGGACTACTTTTTCGTGGGTCATCCTGTAGTAAAGCATAATAGAAACTGTATACATTTGGTATCACCGTAATTGTACCAACCCACAGAATAAGGCTGTCATGTAATGTTTTAGCACTCAACATGGTATAATTGTAGAATTGCATTTAATTTCAATTTCAGCTCACAGAGAATTTTTGTTTTCTAATATAAGCTGTTAATTAAAAGATACAACTTCTCCTGCAACAGAATAAGCTCTCATATGGCTATGTGAATGGAAAATTAAAAAAGTTATGGCCCTAGGGAGGGGAAAAAAATGACCGAAAAATGAAAATTTGACCGATCCTTATGGGATAAATAAAGTAAAGACATAGCTAGTGTTTGGCAGTAGTTTGGAATGCTGCCTGAATGCGGTTACACGTTAGGTATATTACTACTATCCACAAGAAAGCTGACCGTGTGTAGTTGTTATTTGGTCTGTTATGGTAGGACAACTAGAGTATTTGAAGGATATTTGTTGGGTGCTCTCTGTGATTGATTTACACGAGTTGTCTGAGTGTCTTAGGGATCATGCACACGACCGTATGTATTTTGCGGTCCGCAAAAATGGATCCACAAAAATTATGGATGATGTCCGTGTGCTTTCCGTATTTTGCTGAACAGAATAGCTGGCCCCTAATAGAATAGTAATATCCTTGTCTGTAATGCGGACAATAATAGGACATGTTCTATTTTTTTTCGGAACACAAATACGGACATACAGAAACAGAGTGCACACGGAGTAACTTCCGTTTTTTTGCGGACCCATTGAAATGAATTGTTCTGCATACAGTCCGCAAAAAAACGTAACGGACACAATAAGAAAATACGTTCGTGTGCATGAGTCCTTATACTGATGACCTATCCTCAGTATCTGATAGGTGGGGGACTGACTCCTGGCACCCCCACCACCACTATCGACCAGTGGTTTTAAGCGGTAGAGGCCAGTGATGTGACGTTAATGTATCACATGGCCTATGCTTAGCTCAGTCCCACTAAAGTAAATGGGCCTGAACTGCAATGCCAAGTACAGCTGCTATCTAATGGATGTCGCTGTACTTGATAATCTGCCACGGCGGTCACCCGTGTAATGCAGCCTCTTCAATCAGCTAATTCTGTAGGGGTGCCATACCCCCCACAATTGCATACTAATAGGTTAGGTCATCATTATAAAACACTGGGAAAACTCCTTTAAAACTCACCTCAACTAATAGAACTCTTTCATGAGAGCAGGCCGATGTATATATTCTTGTATTCTGACGGACCACCTGCCACTGCCACCCACTCAGTTTTGAAATGAGTATAGTAACATGATATAGCTGATATTTATTTTAACAGTTAATAATAGGTTTTTAATATTTTAATGAGCACATAATACTGCAGACCAGCCCCTCAGAGCGGAGACATTGACAGAATATCAGAGAGAAAAGTAGATACATGTTTTTTTAGGATATAAAGTAATCATTTGGGAGAGATTTTACAATGCTAGAATGCATTTGAGAATCCGCTTCCTCCTTTAGTAACACAGTTTACCCTTCAAGTTGTTCGTTAACCACTGAACATCACTCTGCAAAGGCAGAGATAAAACTGCTTCTGAGTGATGACTTGCAAACACAATCTGAGCATCGCCATTTATCAAACAAGCTAAACTCATGTGAAACATGGAATATAGACCCTGGTCAGAATGCAAATGATTTCAGCTCTCTGCTATCAATGACACTCAACAAGTAGGAGCTCTTTAAAATATCAAAATACTTGTTATTGTAACAGCCAGTTCTGCCAATATTCCATGGAACGGTTACTTCACAATTCAAGTAGTCAGTTATTGACTTGCGGCAATCTATATCTGCATTAAAATGGTGAGTTTTGGATTAATGTGGAGCTGAAAGCCCAATTGAAGCTCTTTTCCTACCAGCCTGTCTCTGTAATTGCAGCATGGATTTCACCAACCACAAAGGGCAAAATGATTGTGATCATCCGCTGCAGTCAATAGAACATCGATTTTGCTTTTACTGGCTACAATTCGCACAAAATATGGAAACCCATATTGCAAAAATAAAAGGAGTGGCATTGTCATCTTCTTTAAATATACTGTCATTTGTAAAGAATAGCTACTATAGCAGGAGTTAGAAAAGAGTTTATATAAAATGAGATCTGCAAAAGAACAGAATATCTCCTTCTTAAAATAAGCAATTTGCAGTTTTTTTTTTGCATACAGCTCAGTAATACAAAGCGCTGACATAAAAACGTAAGGATGAATATATACCTTGTGCTATCAGATACATTACAGCATAATACGTACCTGTATGTGATAGGCAGCGTTGGGACAGAGCGTTGGCACAATGCACTAGGCATGTCTGCCATTTTTTTTCTTCCTTAGTCCACCTCATAGGTAATGTACACTCAGGGCCGGCCTTAGGGTAGATGGCGCCCTGTGCGAAACTTTCTCTCAGCGCCCCCCCCTTCATTTATATATATATTTACTTAAAGAAGTATGTGTGCCATCCCATCTCCATTATCCCATACATAAAATATAGTGACAGAGCTATAAATAGAGTGTAGAGATATATAGAGTGATCTAGGACTGTATAGAGAGCTATAAATACAGTGCAGAGATATATAGAGTAGGACAGTATATATATACAAAAGCTTATATTGACAGTTAGAATGAGTTAATGCAGCAAGTCAATATTTGCAGTGTTGACCCTTCTTCTTCAGGACCTCTTCAATTCTCCCTGGCATGCTCTCAATCAACTTCTGGACCAAATCCTGACTGATAGCAGTCCATTCTTACACAATCAATGCTTGCATTTTGTCAGAATTTGTAGGTTTTTGTTTGTCCACCCGTCTCTTGATGATTGACCACAAGTTCTCAATGGGATTAAGATCTGGGGAGTTTCCAGGCCATGGACCCAAAATCTCTATGTTTTGTTCCCTGAGCCGTTTAGTTATCACCTTTGCTTTATGGCAAGGTGCTCCATCATGCTGGAAAAGGCATTGTTGATCGCCAAACTGCTCTTGGACGGTTGGGAGAAGTTGCTCTCGGAGGACATTCTGGTACCATTCTTTATTCATGGCTGTGTTTTTAGGCAAGACTGTGAGAGAGCCGATTCCCTTGGCTGAGAAGCAACCACACACATGAATGGTTTCAGGATGCTTTACAGTTGGCATGAGACAAGACTGGTGGTAGCGCTCACCTCGTCTTCTCCGAATAAGCTGTTTTCCAGATGTCCCAAACAATCGGAAAGGGGATTCATCAGAGAAAATGACTTTACCCCAGTCCTCAGCAGTCCACTCCCTGTACCTTTTGCAGAATATCAGTCTGTCCCTGATGTTTTTTCTGGAGAGAAGTGGCTTCTTTGCTGCCCTCCTTGAGACCAGGCCTTGCTCCAAGAGTCTCCGCCTCACAGTGCGTGCAGATGCACTCACACCTGCCTGCTGCCATTCCTGAGCAAGCTCTGCACTGCTGGTAGCCTGATCCCGCAGCTGAAACACTTTTAAGAGATGGTCCTGGCGCTTGCTGGTCTTTCTTGGGCACCCTGGAGCCTTTTTGGCAACAATGGAACCTCTCTCCTTGAAGTTCTTGATGATGCGATAGATTGTTGACTGAGGTGCAATCTTTCTAGCTGCGATACTCTTCCCTGCCATTTTTGTGCAGTGCAATGATGACTGCACGTGTTTCTTTAGAGATAACCATGGTTAACAGAAGAGAAACAATGATGCCAAGCACCAGCCTCCTTTTAAAGTGTCCAGTGGTGTCATTCTTACTTAATCATGACAGATTGATCTTCAGCCCTGTCCTCATCAACACCCACACCTGTGTTAATGGAGCAATCACTGAAACGATGTTAGATGGTCCTTTTAAGGCAGGGCTGCAATGATGTTGAAATGTGTTTTGGGGGATAAAGTTCATTTTCTAGGCAAATATTGACTTTGCAAGTAATTGCTGTTAAGCTGATCACTCTTTATAACATTCTGGAGTATATGCAAATTGCCATTTTAAAAACTGAAGCAGTAGACTTTGTAAAAATTAATATTTGTATCATTCTCAAAACTTTTGGCCATGACTGTATTTATAGCTTTCTATATTGTCCTATATCACTCTATTTTCTATATATATCTCTGTACTGTAGTTATAGCTCTATACAGTTTGACTTTTAATACTGTCACTATTTTTTCCTGTATGGGATAATGGAGATGGCACACACATAGCTCACATCACTAAACCCCTCACTGGTGTTTAATCATGTGTGAGTTATGTGTGCCATGACTGCCATCTCTATTATTCTATACAGGATGGGGCCTTAAGTATATAAAATAAGGATGGGGCCTTAAGTATATGGATTGGGCCTTAATTATATGGATGGGACCTTAAGTATATAGTCCCGCTCCCAATTAAACACCCCCCCCCCCTCGGTCATCACGTTGTTTGGGGGCACTTACTTACAGCAGTGCAACCGCTAACTTTCCCCTACCACCTTCTGAGTCCTTCTGCGCATGTGTGACGTCAGCCCTGGGCTGGCTCCAGGTTCAGGTGGGCCCTTGGGCGATAAAGTCTCAGAGGGCCCCCTCTCAGAGAGGGATAACTATCTGTGTATAGATAATATAGTAGATGTCCCCTGCAGTCCTTTGTAACTGTAGAGGTAACACAGTGATGGCTATCTGAGTATAGAAAATGTAGTAGTGTTACCTGCAGTCCACAGATAACACTAGTACTGATAATGTGGTACTACCACAGATCAGCGTCTTGTGCCCCCATCAGACCTCAGATCAGCGTCTTGTGCCCCCATCAGACCTCAGATCAACACAATGTGCCCCCATGCAGGAGAACGGTCGGTGGAGACTTGAAGGGGTGAGCACTGTTTTTTAGCTATTTTAAAGCTTTTGCTGCTGTTCTTATTCAGTTGTCTTGTTGAGTACTGTGGGCATAGGTTTCTAGGATTATTGGGTCATTACTAGAGATGAGCGAATCTTCAAAGATTCGCTTCGGCGAATATTCAACAAATTTATAAAAAGATTTGTTCTTAATACAAATTTATTTGGTCGAAGTTGCATTAAAAAATATTTGTTATTCTGGTCATGTTCTGCGTTCCTGTACAAATAACATTCCCCAACAAATAACGTATAGGCGTATAGTCCCCAACGTAACGTATAGGCGTATAGTCCTCAGAGGCAGAGCGAAGTTTTCAATATGGCATCCAGGCGTTGATGAGCATTTAGCTCTGGAAAACTTAAATATATGGTCAAGGTGATGGACTGCTAGGATTATGATGGCACTGTTCTGTGGAACCCTTCTGCTTTCCAGTGGAACCCTTCTGCTTTCCAGTGCCAGACATTTTCCTTCACTGTGGCAGGCAATCAGGTCTTTGTCTCTCTCCCTGTCTCCTCCCTCACTCTCCCTGCCAGATAAATATTACTAGCCCTGCACTAGCCCTGATATCTGTAATGGTGCCGGAACAACAGAAGTTACAGAACACAGTTCTCTCTTTCACAAGCACCTGCTCGTCTCAGCAGGCGCAGCACAAGTGAAGTATCTTGTTTACTAGGTCAGGTGAACGGATTCTTCCCGGGCTTTTTGCCGCTCTAACCCATCTACCACGAACATTTCCGCACAAATAACGAACATACAGTAAAAGTACGCTACTTAACTGAATCTGTAATTAGCGTACAAATTATCAAATGCCTATATAGCATTAGCGTACAAAAATTTAAGAACATTTAAGATTTGTACGGAACAAATCTGAAAAGATCTGGATTCACTTCAGAGTAGGAAATAATGAAGATTTGTAACGAATCTATGAAGCGGCGAATTGATTTGCTCATCTCTAGTCATTACTTATTCTATTTGTACCCACAGAGTACATACTAAAGCAGTTGTGCAGGCCTATTTATCTATTACTGAAGGGGTGGCTGCTTGACTAGCTCATTTCAATACCTAAGCCAGCCTCCTCCTCCTCAAGGTTGATGTAGAGGCTAAGGAGGGGGCTGCCTAGCTCAGGGTTGTTTCACATCTGCAGCAGAATCCTCCAGCAGGCTGGCAGAGAACAGCCTGCCGGATTTCTTCGAATCAAATACTGCTGGATAATGCCACCTTTCTGATGGACCCCATTGACTATAATGGGTTTTGGCAGAGATCTGGCTACTACCTGGCAAATGTGCAGAGAATCGCAGGCATATTTGCTCGCAGCGTTTTTTGTCCAACCAATTCCTGGTATTCCCTACCAGAACACCCAGCCAGAACAGTTGGCTGCAAATGTGAAACTAGCCTTAACTATTGAAATTAGCCAGTCAACCATTCACATGGTCACAGAGGATAATCTCTCCTGTGTTGAGCATGACCAGGAAGTACAGTTGTTAGGACCCAGAAGTAGGGTTGTTAAAGGTACGCAACTTATGTGAACACGTACGCATGAGCGTAAAAATTGCATAGGAAAATGATGGGCTTTGCTGGAGCGGAATGGTGGAGCAGGAGGAAAGCTCTGAGTCTGACCTCTGGCTACATGATACTGTATCAGCAGTTGACAGCAGATCATCCGGCTGTGATTGAGATGAGTGTGCCACCCCCTCCACTACCTTTTCCACTTTCTCCTCCACTACAATTTTGCGCCTTGGTGGGTTAGCCTGGTGGAACAGTGGCCAACTATTGCAAATCTTACAAGTAGAAGCTCCAGCTACAGGTCCTTTGGCACTGCTGCCCTGTGCCACCTTCTCCTTTTTTTTGGAGCTCGAGGTCTGGCTGGAACCCTTTTGCTTTTCCATGCCAGACATTTTTCACTTCACTGTGGCCCTGCAGCTGGTCTTTGTCTCTCTCCCTGTCTCTTTCCTTATCTCTCTCCCTGTCTGTCTCTCTCCCTGCCTGATTAATTACTAGCCCTGCACTGGCCCTGCACTTGCCCTGCACTGGCCCTGCAGTGTCCTTGATATGTGCAATATGGATTCCCAGAACAATTACATCACTATTTGAACACAACAGTTCTTTGTCTCTCAGAACTTCCTAGACAGTGCTTCTGCTTGTCTCAGCAGTCGCAGCACAACTGATGCGTCACTGGCTTACCGAGCCTGAGCCAATCAGAGAAAACCCTTCCCACTAGGTCAGGTGACCACTTTCTTCCCGGGCTTTATGCCGCATGAATAACGAACAGTAAAAGTTCGCTAATTAACTGAATTTGTACGCATCAGCGTATAAAGTAACTTATATGTAACATTAGCGTACAATTTATCGGACAAGTACAGTACAGACCAAAAGATTGGACACACCTTCTCATTCAAAGAGTTTTCTGTATTTTCATGACTATGAAAATTGTAGATTCACACTGAAGGCATCAAAACTATGAATTAACACATGTGGAATTATATACTTAACAAAAAAGGGTTGTTAAGGAAGACACAATCTGTCTTCAAGAAGGTCAGGTCAGTTGTCCAAATTAAGGAGCGTGTGTGCACCCGGCAAAAAAACTCAAGACGGACACAAATGTCAGTTTGGAGCTTTCCCTGCACGCTCGAGGCACCGAAGTAATCTGGGCTGCTCCGTTTATTACAAAAGCATATACACACAGTAGAAAAGGTGGGGGCCTCATTCACAGAGTTTCCCCAGCAAGCTGATAAGCATTAAACACATATTCTTTTGTTCTTCTTGTCTTGGTTACTCCACCGCAGCATCCCGGACAGGTGGGGGGAGTGGAATCTGTATCAGGATGTACTGGACACAGCTGCATAAGCATTTTGCAAAGCTGAGATATTTTTGTAAGGCTAAATAGCATTGAATGCATGTATATACAAATGACATCACACTGTGAGGGGAAAATTCTGTATTTCTGCTGGTCTACCTTCACAGTCCCCCCCAAAGACTGAATTTTCCCCTAATCTTTGATTTTCTAATTGTCAAGAGTGTCTAGACGGACATGGGGGAAAAGGTAGTCTTCACCAAGGCTGAAACCCAACAGGCACCCCACTGTGTACTTGGGCTTATCCTAATCATTTGACAGAAACCTATTTGTGGACCATTGAATTTCTAAAAAACAAAAACTGTGTTTTGGACTAACAAGAAGTGTCTCTCTGTGGTCGTCTTCTCTTCGATCTTCTTGGATAATAACAGAAGTCTCTGGTGCAAAGTCAATTGTCCATCACTTGATGTTGTTATTATAAAGTTCAGTCTATGACCCCTCCCTATGTATGTGAAGGGGTAGCAGGTGTAGATGTCAGTGCAGATGTTAGAGCCTCTTATCAGTGGGTGATTGACAGTCTGTTACCTTGTCTGTGGGAGGAGCTTTGACACAAGAACCTCCTCCCCTCACTGGTCTGCAGATCGTTGCATCAGCTCTGCTGGTTGGTCAGGAAGTCTTAGGCACACAGATTACCGTTAAGGTCCACCCCTGGACAGCCATAATACGAACAGCAAGGCCTTGTTCAGCATGGCAGACCCATGGTCGAAGCCGTTTCTTGTTGGGTGACAGGTTACTGACAACTGTGTCTTACCACACCTTGTAGACTTGACGTAGCAGCTCCTGGACTTTTCCCGAGGTTGTCAGTCCTGGCTCTTTTTAGCTGCACACAGGAAAGATGCACCGGTACAGTTCCACACAATCAAAAAGTCAACTCAAAAAACTCAGTTCATGTTAGAATAAGCCATTGCTGAGGTTTCCTCTCCATCATTGATCAAATAAACAAATGTCCTTAGAACTTTTGTCGGTCCAACACTGTATGTAAATAACACTTACCAATGAGACCAAAGAGGTCTTCTGTCAAACCAAAATAAACTTGTGAAACTCTAAATCTGGTCTAATTAAAGGATACTTCAAAACAAACTTTCATAATATTTTGACAAATGATCCTGCATATTTCAATACATTAATCAATAGCAATGCCTGGGTATCTTGTGTAATGTAAAACCTTTTAAACCAAATAAAACACAACACCATTAATTTTTTTTTTCCATAACCAACCTTGAGATACCAAACGATGTTTGATGTTTACTAAATGTGTGATATTGTGTATTCTGCACATTTTGTAGAAGTACCCAGCTTTTCTGAATGTGGAAATGAACGGAACTTTTTTTTTTTTTTTTTCCTTTGAATGAACAGAGTACTCGTCTTTTACGGGGGTGTCTTGTAACTAGGAGATGGGCTCAAGGGCTGTCTTTGTATCTGTGACGTCCACCCTGTCCTCCTCCCTCCCCTCTGAGTCAGCTAAGTCCACCCCTTCCAGTCGGACGGTGTGATCCTCCCTCTTTCAGTCAGTCTCGTCTCAGTTGTCCATGAGGACAGATCTCTGATGCACATTTAACATATAACAAGTCAACAGAATACAAACATTGAAACAAACAGATCTGACAATACAGACATGAACACATGAAGGGCCCATAGGAAACGTTTCATTGCCTTGATTTCAAAAATAAAATGTAGAGTTTGATCAAAACATTTGGTACCAATAAAAACACAAAATATCCCAAGGAAAAAATAAAAATCCCCAATGCGCATATAAAGAAAAAAAACAAATGTCGTACGCCATACACATTCACATTGTCATTCCTTCATTTTCTGCTGCATATCCACACACAACTCATACACAGCTTCACAACTTCAAACACATTCAACACAACAGCTGCATTCATTCACATTCCACTGAATGAGTCAACTCTCAGCTACACAGCTTTCCTGGACACAGATACACACAGAAGACCATCCTGTATGGGGGGGGTGAAAGAAGCATTAAGTGAGTCAATTGCTGGCACATAATACCATTGTCTTCGGTTGTTCACTCCTACAACACATCGTTAATGTAAAAACACACAAGCACACCGCAGTGTGCACATAAACTATTGTCTCGGCGCTTGGACATTTACAAGCTGCTAGGAAGAGAAAAAGGAAAGTAATTAATTTATCTTTACTCTTCTGTGTCACATATACAGCCAATCTACAGCAACAAAAAGGAACATTTCTATATCTTAAGTCACTTTCACACTATTGTCTACTCCTCACTCCACGGGGGGAGTGAATTCCTGAGGAGGGGGTTTCAACATGAGCTGAATACATGGTAGCATTGTCATAATCATAAATTCCAAAGGAGGGGGAAATTGTAACTAAAAACTGAAGAAGATCTTTTTTTTTTTCTTTTCTCCCTTTGTCTCACTTTAGGAGCCAAATCCGCCATTTTGCAATGGAAATATTTTTCTCAACCTACTACAACTTTCTATAAGTCACTTACATAAACCATATCAACCATTTTTCCTGCACCAGCCTATTACCCTTCTAACCAACTTCTCTTTCCCTTCAATACACTTTGCACAGTCCATCTTTTTTTTTTTTTTTTTTTTCTGATTTGAAGCAGTTCTATAGAAGGCTCTTGCTACATCGATCAAACTTTCACTGGGCTGTAATCTGCCTCCTGGAGGCATCCCAAGGTTCCCGGCCATACAGATACTCGTTATATACTCGTTATATACTCGTAAATTATAGCCTCACCGTCTTCGATCCTGGGGAGATTCGCTCAATGGGCGTGATAAGCACCGCTCAGCGCGTCCTACCGTGACCACTCTGTCACTCACTACACTGTCCCTATCACTTAGCTATGTCTGATAACTCTCGGGCTAGTCCCTATTGAGGTTATTACAGAACTGTCAGTCTGGGTCCCTATCCAACCGACCTGAGTCCTCTCAGTGACCTTCTATGTGCGTTATCTAGGTTCGAGCCCTCAGCGGAGATCACCAGTCAGTCCGGTCACTTTGGACTCATCCACAACACCCGTAAGTCTAGTCTCCTCTGCCCCACATCTCTCGAATCACAGGCAAATTATCACATACAATGTATATGAAACTTACCGTGATCGTGGAGGTTGATCAGGCCTCGATTTCGAGAGATGGGGGTTTGGAGATGTCGACCACCTTCGGATATTGGGGTACAGGTGCTCCTTTTGAGGGCCCCACGTTGGGCGCCAACTGTTAAGGAAGACACAATCTGTCTTCAAGAAGGTCAGGTCAGTTGTCCAAATTAAGGAGCGTGTGTGCACCTGGCAAAAAAACTCAAGACGGACACAAATGTCAGTTTGAAGCTTTCCCTGCACGCTCGAGGCACCGAAGTAATCTGGGCTGCTCCGTTTATTACAAAAGCATATACACACAGTAGAAAAGGTGGGGGCCTCATTCACAGAGTTTCCCCAGCAAGCTGATAAGCATTAAACACATATTCTTTTGTTCTTCTTGTCTTGGTTACTCCACCGCAGCATCCCGGACAGGTGGGGGGAGTGGAATCTGTATCAGGATGTACTGGACACAGCTGCATAAGCATTTTGCAAAGCTGAGATATTTTTGTAAGGCTAAATAGCATTGAATACATGTATATACAAATGACATCACACTGTGAGGGGAAAATTCAGTATTTCTGCTGGTCTACCTTCACAGGGTGAACCAACTGAAAATATGTCTTATATTCTAGGTTCTTCAAAGTAGCCACCTTTTGCTTTGATTACTGCTTTGCACACTCTTGGCATTCTCTTGATGAACTTCAAGAGGTAGTCACCTGAAATAGTATTCCAACAGTCTTGAAGGAGTTCCCAGAGATGCTTAGCACTTGTTGGCCCTTTTGCCTTCACTCTGCAGTCCAGCTCACCCCAAACCATCTCGATTGGGTTCAGGTCTGGTGACTGTGGAGGCCAAGTCATCTGGCGTAGCACCCCATCACTCTCTTTCTTGGTCAAATAGCCCTTACACAGCCTTGAGGTATGTTTGGGTTCATTGTCCTGTTGATAAATAAATGATGGTCCAACTAAACGCAAACCGGATGAAATAGCATACCGCTGCAAGATGCTGTGGTAGGCATGCTGGTTCAGTATGCCTTCAATTTTGAATAAATCCCCAACAGTGTCACCAGCAAAGCACTCCCACACCATCACACCTCCTCCTCCATGCTTCACGGTGGGAACCAGGCATGTAGAGTCCATCCGTTCACCTTTTCTGCGTCGCACAAAGACACAGTGGATGGAACCAAAGATCTCAAATTGGACTCATCAGACCAAAGCACAGATTTCCACTGGTCTAATATCCATTCCTTGTGTTCTTTAGCCCAAACAAGTCTCTTCTGCTTGTTGCCTGTCCTTAGCAGTGGTTTCCTAGCAGCTATTTTACAATGAAGGCCTGCTGCACACAGTCTCCTCTTAACAGTTGTTGTAGAGATGTGTCTGCTGCTAGAACTCTGTGTGGCATTGAGCTGGTCTCTAATCTGAGCTGCTGTTAACCTGCGATTCCTGAGGCTGGTGACTCGGATGAACTTATCCTCCGCAGCAGAGGTGACTCTTGGTCTTCCTTTTCTGGGGCGGTCTTCATGTGAGCCAGTTTCTTTATAGCGCTTGATGGTTTTTGCGGCTGCACTTGGGGACACTTTCAAAGGTTTCCCAACTTTTCGGACTGACTGACCTTCATTTCTTAAAGTAATGATGGCCACTCGTTTTTCTTTACTTAGCTGCTTTTTTCTTGCCATAATACAAATTCTAACAGTCTATTCAGTAGGACTATCAGCTGTGTATCCACCTGACTTCTGCCCAACACAACTCATGGTCCCAACCCCATTTATAAGGCAAGAAATCCCACTTATTAAACCTGACAGGGCACACCTGTGAAGTGAAAACCATTTCAGGTGACTACCTCTTGAAGCTCATCAAGAGAATGCCAAGAGTGTGCAAAGCAGTAATCAAAGCAAAAGGTGGCTACTTTGAAGAACCTAGTATATAAGACATATTTACAGTTGTTTCACACTTTTTTGTTAATTATATAATTCCATATGTGTTAATTCATAGTTTTGATGCCTTCAGTGTGGATCTACAATTTTCATAGTCATGAAAATACAGAAAACTCTTTGAATGAGAAGGTGTGTCCAAACTTTTGGTCTGTACTGTACGTAGCGAATGCATAGAAAGCGTTAAGAACATTTTCGAATCTAACAAAGCGAATCTCAAAAAATCCAGATTCGCTTCGCAGCAGAAAATTTCCAAGATTCTTTTCGAATCTACAAGGCGGCGAATAGATTCGCTCATCTCTAATGTGGATTTTACTCCATTGGTGAATGGATAAAATCCGGTCAATAAAAATAAAATAAACTGGCATGCTGCAGATTTTAAAATCCACACCGCAGGTCAAAACCTGCATAGAGAAAAATCTGCATTGTGTACTTGAGAATTTCAAATTCTCATAGAATACAATGTACATGAACTATGGTGCGGATTTTCCGTACGCAAATCCTCATGGAAAATCCGCATGCAAACCTGATCGTGTACATTAGGCTAAATTCCTTTCAACTTCATTGGTTGTTCACCAATAAAATGGCTCTGTTCCTGTTGTTTTGTTGGCAAGCCCCACTGGATTTCATTGAAAAAAATCCAGTCAAGCAAATATTTCTACTTCACTTTTAATTGATTGTCATTTTATCTTAAATAAAATGTCCATAGACAAGCGTTTACATGATGATTTAACTGCAATTCTATAAATACAATAAAACAAGAAAGTAACAACTATAATAATTTATGTGATCTTAATGCAGCCGCTGTGACAGCAAAAAAAAAAAAAACCTCTGGGAACAATGGAGAAAATCAACAGAATTAATTCTACCTATATCATGTTTAACCGTTAAATCTTAGATCATCTCTCATCTGTAACTAGTATGCTGACAGGATTCTTGTGGTTGCCTATTACGGACTTTTTAACTGCCTGCCTTAACATCACAAAAGACTAATAGAGGTAAATAAAAAAATACATTTTAAATATGAAGAAAAGAAAAATCTTGGAATATTAACGTACATCATAACATAATACGATATGTAGCAACAAATTTAGAATGGGAATACCACATAAAAAAAAACTGATGGCTGGTGTCACATCATACTGGTATTTTTTAAAATATTTTTTTTTATGTTTTTGTGGGGTTTAACAGTTTATAGTGCAATGTTTTTGCTGAAGATTGTTGCCTAAAATGCTACACTGCTCCAAATATTTAATGGAAGTCTATGAGCAATACTAAATCTAGCACACACAGGTATTTTTTCAAAGTCCATTTTTTAGTCAATGTAGTTTTTTTTTTTTTTTTTTAATTGCAGTATGCTCTAGGTCTGGTGTTCCATTATTGGCTGGCATTTTTCTACCGCAGAACTCCTTTTTTCTTTTTCTTTTTTTTTGTAGTTTAAAGAATGCATGTGCAATGGAGTTTTGCCAATTTACAACAGTGTAGATCAGGTAAGATGAATACTTTATCCCATTTTCCCATCACTGAACCCAGATTCTGTCATACATAAACAGTATATGCATATATTCACAAGGGGGATCAAGATCATTCCGATTACTTACCAAATAATTATTTTTGAGTTTGTTTCTTTTTAATTCACCTCATCTTTTTAGCCCAGAATTCTAGATTTTCAATTCATCCATTTTCAGTACCAAGTCTGAAATTAAAATGAGGTTGCCAACTGCATATTAAGGGGTCTGTACATGAATGAAAGAATGGAAATTTTAGCCTCATAGTTAATGCAAATTTTTTTTAACTCAAAATAACCACTAAAATATGTTCAATTAATCATTTTTCCTTGTCAATTTATCATGTAGATAAAGTTAATACAAGGCACTTACTAATGTATTGTGGTTGTCCATATTGCCTTCTTTGCTGGCTAGACTCATTTTTTTATTACATTATACACTTCTTGTATCCATGGTTACAACCACCATGCAGCAGTAGCTGTGCTTGCACTCTATAGGCAGGGTTGCCAACCATCCAGAAATTTCTGGACAGTCCGTAAAAATAGGTGACTTTTTTACTGTGTCTGTGAAAAAAATAGACGTGTCCGTGATTTTTTTTGAGGCTGGTAGTACTTGACTAGATTATTTTGGTTGTAATTATCATCATTTTACAGTCCACAGTAAACACTGGTAATGAGGTGTTATCAGTGTATAGATCTATAGACATGTATTACTTGTAATCTTTATCATTAGTTATGGTTTTCCAAACTGTCCGTAAAAAATATTGTCTGTCCGTGATTTTGGGATAAGTTGTCCAGAAAAAAGAAAAATTCTGGTTGGCAACCCTGTCTATAGGAAAGGCGGCAGACTATGTGTGCTCCTATGGCCCTGACCACAAGAGAAGCCAGCACTTTTTTCTATAGTGTGCAAGCATGGCCACCACTGCTGGATTGCATGTGATGGAAAAATGAATCAAGATAGTGAAGGAAGCAATATGGACAATCACAATACATTAGTAAGTGCCTTGTATTAACTTTTTCTACATGATAAATGCCATTTGCTGAAGTGAGACAATCCATTTAACTAGGTTCTCCAGGCTTTTCTGAAAATCTCAAGAGACCCTGTGGAGGAACATTGTTTCCTCTGTCCTTACCCCTTTATAGTGCCCCCAGTGTCACTGTCTCCACTGTGTTCTTACTAGATGCAGGCTCTTCTGCTCGAAACCCGGTCGGATGTGCTTCTGAGTCTTTCTGTTCAGCTGCATAAGGCAGAAAAGCCCGGCGAACCTTTTTCACCCCTTATGGACTGGGGCCATGTTCATTTTTGCATTTTTTATTTTCCTTCCCCACATTTCAAGATGCATAACTTTTCATTTTCTTTTTACATAGTCATATGAAGGCTTATTTTTTGTCTGACAAGTTGTATTTTCATGGCACCATTTAATTTACCATATATTGTATGGGAAAAAAAATTCTTCATGGGGTAAAATTGAAAAAAAAAACCTCCATTCCGCCAAAGGTTTTTTGGTTTTGATATTACAGCATCTAATGTGCACTAAAAATAAATTGATGTCCTTTTCTTTGGGTAAGTATGATTATGGTGATACCAAACTTGTATAGTTTAGATTCTACCACTTCAAACATAACTTTTTTATATTTCCATGGACAGAGCTCTATCGGGGCTTGTTTTTTGCAGAACAAACTGTAGTTTCTATTGGTGCCCATTTGGGGTATGTACAACATTTTTATCACTTTTGGTGAATCGTGGATTTTTATTTGTTCTGGTTACAGTGTTCACCATGCAAGAAAAATATTTTATATTTTATATAGCTTGAGATGCAGTGATACCTATTATGTCTAAAATTGGAAAAAGGGTGATTTGAATTAGTAATATTTTTATGTTTTACAAAGTAACTTTTAGTCACCTTAGGGGACTTGAACATGCAATCTTCTGATTAGAATACTATTGCAGTCTATGTTATTCTAAGAGACTGCCTGCCGAGCAGTGCCTTGCATATGGCTTTTCAGTTAGTTAGCCATGACAGTCCTAATCCCGATTTCACCACAGGGCTTCTGATTGGAAAAGGAGGGCATAATCATTGGGTTCTGATGGTAGAATATGATGTTTACATAATATTTACAGACATGTCAATGGAAAATTCTATTGACATGTATTACACGGTACAAAACATAGAAATTATTTTTGTGCACGTGCTATTTTATGCCGTATCACCAAACATTAAAGCATAGACTATGTGTAAAACAAAAGAAGTATCCTTCCATACATTGTGGAAATAGGATGTATATGTTGTGTACTTCATTCCTCCTGCAAATAATATGATCTCTACATTATTTTTTTATAAAAGACTACCTAAGTATCCTTGGATATATGAGTATCCTTACAACATTCTGCCCCTGTCATCTTCTCTGAATTGCTTGTGATGTGATGTGATGAGTCCTTAATTTATGTAAGATCAGGAAATGGAGGGCTGAACAGGAGAATCATTTTGCAATATGAAAACTCTGCAGTAATGTTATTTAGATGGCATAGCTCACTTGGTTTATGTATTTCCTCCACATACTTATGGCTTTAAATGTATTCAGTCATCAGACAAACATTGAGGAAATTGAGACAACACACCAATCTAGATGTTGTCAACAAGAACCATGATTGGAATTAACTTGTATGTAGCCTGCAGAGGCTGCAAGGAGCAGAGCTGCTCTGACTGAGCAGGTAAATCAAATCTTCTGCCAATACATTCTGTGGCTGTCCAGATAAAACGTTGGACTAAGCTGGCGAACTTTCACCTTTCACCCAAACTCTCTAAGCCAAAGTACAGATTAAAAAAAATCAATAGCCTCAATCGATAGAAAAATATTTTTAGTCTCTAACTAAACGATATGTTTTGACAAGGCCAAAGAGGTGTACGAAAGAAGGGTAAAAAGATAAAAGACAGAAAATTAGGATTTTGCTTTATTAGATCGCAAATCATGTTTGGAGGAGATTCTTTTTACTGTAGGAAATAAAATGTGAGTAAGTGAGTTTATAGAATTACATGATATACGCTATTCTTTTAATTTTCTATCAATGCTTCTTAATTATTTTATACATCTGCTGCTCTCTGAACTAGCCAGATATATGTCCCAAGATTTGTGACAGGCTATTACCAGCAATTTGCTCATCTATAAAACAGAGCATCTTCTGTATCACTGAGCAATGTACCAGAGGTTTTAACTGAAAAGGCTATTGAGTAAAGAATTTATTTACGTATGTTTTTTTTCTTTGATGAAAAAAATAAAGCATAAAACTAATTTTAAAACGAAATCTACTGATTAATTCAGAGTTGCCCCACCCCAAAGTAATTATTTGCTGAGTATCCCCAGTTTTGAAAATTTGGGGGACCGGGGAATCTTGTGCTCACTCCTGGGTTTTTGATCAAATTCAACCACAATCTCAAATTTGATTACATTTTTGCAACTTCTTCTATTCCAATTGTTTTGCCACATATGACTAAATAATTTTTCTCCACAACCTTTTCAGTATGTGAAATTCTCTGCTTCTTGTCCTAAAGAAATTGTGGTATTTTCTGCTGTTAATATGAGTTGCCTTTGAAAGTGTGCTGATAATCTAATGGAATACAGATTTTGTTAACAGTTTAGGGCTAAAGTATGACACATGTTCTCAATTGCCTATCAAGAGGCAGAGGGATCAAGGTAGCACACAATTTCAGCATCCTGCTTTGTACTGATGAGGGCCAAGAATCCCAAAACATTTCTATTGGAATGGTGCTTATAAACAGGCCTTATACTGGCTCCTATGGCAACTGAGGTTTTGTCCCTGAAGAAGCAGGCCCAAAGGCAAGACTGGAGGATAAGTTCAGAAAGGGCTTCATTTTATTCAGGGCCACTTTGACCATGGGGAAAATGGTGCCACTATTGGAGATAATATATTTACTAGCTGGATTCCTCATGATAAGCTACTTTGCTAGGGTAGTGAGGGTTTTAATGTCTGTCATCTTCTACCATATGCGTATTAATAAATACTTGCATCCCCCCACATACACTGGGCATGATCTTCAGTGGTACTCATCTGGAGTCTGTAAATAGAAGAAACCTTGTCTGGGGTTTTTAAACAGAGGGGTCTAATGTGGGTCGAGGTCTGCATTATATAGAGGCTCTGGTTTGGGGTTTGTAAACAGGAGTCTGGTCTGTCGTCTATATAAAGAAGGGTCTGGTCTTAGGACTATGGGGGACATTCATCAAATCAGATATGTCAGTTTTGTGTCATTAAAAAGGCATGGCAATTGTGCAGGTACAATATAGGCATAACTACTGTAGGGGGGCCATGTGGGCATTACTACTGTGTGAGGGCACAATGTGGGCATAACCACTGTGTGGGTGCACAATGTGGCCATAACTACTGTTTTGGGGCACAAAGGGGACATCGTTATTGTGTGGGGACACAAAGGTCGCATAATTACCTTGTGTGGGGAAAAGTGAGAATAATTACCATGTGGGGCACTAAGAGAACTGGGTGGGATTGGGCATCTATAGATAGGCATTGGCTGGAGCTAAAGGCATTGTTTAGTATTAAAAATAACTTGCTACTGTGCCTTTTTGGGCTTTTAAAAGTTGAAATGTATATAAGTATAATATATACACCTTAGGAGTGTAGTACAGCAGATAAGAACTCATACTCTACTAGGCCCACCAATGTGGTAATACGGCTCTGATTTGATTGTTACATGCATCAGTGTTATTGCCATACGTATGAATAAACACCTTTATAGAGCCTTTTAATCAGTTGTCCACTGCATATTTAAAAACAATTTAAAATATGAATCCGAAACGGGCTTTGGTGCCAAGGCCCATTTACCGGTACCAAAGCCCACTTCAGATTCCTATTTTTAATAGTTTTTAAATACGCAGATATGAATACAGTAGTAATTCACCTTGTGCAACTTCGGCCAAGACAAAGTTTGGACCCATGGAGCCAATACATGTTAATTCTGAACAGAAACAGCATTAAAATCGAAGTATTTGAACAAATCGACATCAGATCTATGATCCGAAGGTCAATTTGCTGAAGACTATTTTACAGAATGGATATAAAAGCGTAAATATATTTTACATTTTTCCCAGCCTGTGTATAGTTTAACTGGCACATGTGTGCTCCTGCAATAGGAAACTGTTTTAGTGGCTAAAGACACCTCTAAGATCATTTTTTTCATTTATTGGATGTATTTAGGGCCAAAAGAAAAACATTTTTATCAGGTTTTTGTTGAATAAGTTGGACCATTTGGCATATGCAGCCTGCTTGTATTCCAATACATATTGTAGCAGGATTATGAATGCGACTCACTAGCAAATCAGTCAGATTTGCTGCCTGACAACTTGGTCTCCAGACCTGTCATTCCCCATCTGACCAATCGTCTAATTTGACTTATGATTAAATCAAACCTGAACTTTTTTAAAATCATAAATAAGCTTAGACTACCATTCAGGAGTGAAGAGAGGGGCTGTAGACCAAACCATCAGATGGCAAGTCATATGTGCGATGTGCTTGAATATTTTGGAATATATGAATTTTTACACATGCAGACTTTAGATGCCAAACAGTACCAAACTTTTAAAAAGATCTTGGGATGTGAGAATAGCCCTCGTAAAAATGTAAATTTAAGGCTAGATTTAAACATGCGCTAAAGCTATCCTGCTGGAGTTCTCCGGACCAGCATAGCCGGATAGTACTGCATGCCGCCGGACCCCATTGAATATAATGGGATCTGGTGGTGATACGGCCAATCCCCAGCATAAATGCCGGGATTCGGTTGATCAAGAACTGTTGCCTGCAGGAATTTTTTCTGACAGATTCCTTTGATTTATGCCGGGAAGCAGCAGGATTTCTGTAATTGGGGGTCTGGCAGGCATGTGGCACTATCCAGCAATGCTAGATCCAGAGAACTGTAGCAGGTTGTTCTCTGCTGGAATAGCTTGCTGGATTAATTTTTTTGCAAGTGTGAAAGTAGCCTTACTGTCATGAAAGGGTAGGGAGCAGTGCAGTTTTGCACTCCTCTACTTCACCCGCACCACTGCCCTACCTACTTGCACGATCTATCCTAAGTGACGTTTCACAACTGCATGACAATCCCTCTTAGCTAAGTGCAGGGGCCTAAATCAAAAAGGGAAAAGAGTAGTCAGATAGAAAGAGGAAAAAGCAGACAGGTAAAACCAGGACTGGATCAGAATCCAAAATGACATCCTGGTCAAACCAGGAGAAAAGGTCAGAGATAAAGAGAGCAGGCAAAGACGGGGTCACAAACCAGCAGAGTAAAAAACCAGGAGGTAACATCAGAGGCAAAATCAGTAATCAGAGGCAATGTCAAAGTCAGCAGGCATTCAGAGTAGCAAACACACAGCTAGCTAGTGAGGGCAAGAATACCAGTGAACTGTGGCAAGTCTGACTCCCTGATAGATCGAGCACCACCACTGTAAGTGGGGCTGGTTGCCATAATGCGGCCAGATAAGTGTTACACTTGCATTCCTGGTTAAACATCTTTGACACGATTATTATTCCTATCCCAATATAATTAAAAGTTTGGAAGAATCATTCATTTTTTATATATGGTCAGACAGTCATCCTCGAAACCCCAGAACAGTAGTCCCTCAAGTTACAATATTAATTGGTTCCAGAACGACTATTGTATGTTGAAACCATTGTAAGTTGAGTAATCGGTTCCAAACCCCCAAAATGTCATCCAATATAAGAGAAAGTGAAGATTTAAGAAAAATAAGCAGATAACTAAGACTGACAAAACAAGTCCTTACATACATCAGTCAGGAATAGCAGCTAACTAGCAACTAATCCAGCTATTTTACAAAGGAAGTGACTTTGATTGGTTGGATCTGAGTCTGAGACATTGTATGTTGAGTCTAGTTTCAACTTACAATGGGTCAGAAAAGACCACTGGCTGTTGACAATATTGTATCCTGAGGCCATTGTATCTTGAGGGATCACTGTACCAGTCCTGCCAGCAAGCTAGAAATATGATTGAATGGAATTACCTGATATTAAAAAATACTATCAAGCCATATTGTTAGATCAAGCAAAATTCTGGTGGTAAAAATCACCCTATCGAGGATGGGCTCAGATATTTTATTAACAAGAAAGCCATCTCCCTATTTCATGTTACAAACCCCCTCAAAAGTCACTCACTTCCCTCTGTTCTAAACATTAAAGCTACACCTAAAGCTTGGAAGGCCTATTCTCGAGAAAATGTCCCCATAATTCACTACCTTTATGCTACATACTTGTATATACTTATTATGCCCTGTCTTGAAGACTTTCTGATCTTCCCTATTTAAGGCACTTAATCAACTACTGGGTGCAAATATATACCCTTGCCCTATGCTTTCTAAATGTACAGAATTTTCCAACTGACACCAGAACAATTCCTTTACATGTTATTTTAGCTACAAGGAGTTTAATTGTAAAATCCTGGTAAAGCCCTACTGCTCCTTCCTTATCGGCAGAGGTTTGACTAAGCTTATGATATGGAAAGACGTTATAACAAGTGGATTTTATGGAACCCTACCCTTTTAGTCTAATTCTCATTCTTTTTTTTTTTTCTTTTTGAATTTGAAGTTGCTAAATACTGGTTTTACAATCAGTGGTTTTCCACATATAAATAAGCTATTATTTCCTCAGCATACCAAATATGTTATAGTCAACATTGCTTTCCTCTTCTTACTGTTTCACCCTCATTCCCCCCCTTCATCTCAACCTGGTATTTTCCTACCAACTTCTACTTATTGCAATACTGTAGTAACTTGCTTATTTTATGATGGCATTATATGAACAAATAGCAGAAGTACCCGGCTTCGCCCGGGTATATTTAATCTATTTCATTTAATGTTTGTGTGTGTGTCGTTAAAAGATATTGAGAGTGACCACTACACTGCCTGCACCTTTAACATTGATCACAGCAGCCTGCCCCTTAACAGTAACATCCACAGCGCCCTCCCCTTTAACTGTGACCTTCACAGCAGCTAGGGTGGCCACTGTCTTCACCCCAGAAAGCCGGACCTCACCGACCATGCCCCCAAATGTGAAGCCGCGCCCCCGGTCCCCATGAAGCCACACCACTAAACATGAGGCCACATCTGCTGGCTCCATGAAGACACAGAGGAGAAGATGTCTGAGCATGAGCTATTGAAAGGATGGACATTAGAGATGAAAGAATCCTGCTAAATTTTATTCGCCGAACATTCGCTGAACTTTTTCCTAAGATTCGTATATTCGACTAATAGATTCGATTACATTGCATACACAATATACGTAACTATATAGCTTCTAGCAAACATTCACGCACTAATAACGAACGTTCAGGTAAAAAGGTACGCAACCTCTTTGAACATGTACACATAAGCGTACAAAATGCGTACGAATATGACGGGCTTTGCTGGAGAGGAATGGTAGAGCAGGAGGAATGCTCTGAGTCTGACCCCTGGCTTCTTATGGATACTGTATCAGCAGATGACAGCAGATCATCCGGCTGATACTGAGATGAGCGTGCCATCCATTGCAATACCTCATCCATTTCCCCTCCACTACAATTTTGCGCCTTGGTGCGCCTGGTAGAACAACAGCCAAGTATTGCGAATACTAGTAGTAGATTCTCCAGCTACAGGTCCTTTGGCACTTCTGTCCTGTGCCACCTTCTCCTTTTTTTAGAGCTCAAGGTCTGGCTGGAACTGGACCCCTTTTGCTTATCCATTCCAGACATTTTTCAATTCACTCTGTGACTGTCACGAGTGGGCTTGTGTCTGGTATCAGATGTTCTGCGCAGCTTTCAAAAGTGACATAATTTGACGTTTTCCCCTTGGTTTGGTTTCTGGTTACCACACCCCTTCCCCTCAGCTGTTGTAGGTGTGGTAATTTTCTCTCCTCTACTTATTCCTTCATTTCCCAGTATTCACTGCGGTTTATACTTTCTGCCTACTTTGTAGTGTGTGGTGTGGATCTCGGCTGAGATCCGGTTGCTGCGATATCTGCTTTAAGATAAGTGACATTTTCCCTTTTGTGGTTTTCCTTCTGGAGTCTCCTGTTCGTCCTTACTCTTGGAGGAACGGGTTGACTCTTTCCTGTGTCACTAGCTGCAGGGTTCTTTAGGGTGAATTGATTATTAGGTTCCTGTGTATGAACTCTCCTACCACTAAGGCTTGTTCATACTGGTAGTCAGTCAGGGCCTAGTTTCAGGGTTCCCTGCAGGAGGTACCCGTTTTCTCCTGACGGCCGAAGTGGCGCTAGAGTCAAAGGTTGTGAAAATTGAGGTGTTTATTGACAGCGGGGCAGCGGTGAACTTGATTGATGCTCAGTTTGTCCGTATGCATGGATTGTCGCCGAGTTCTTTGGGTAAGAGGATTTCTGTGTTTGCCATTGATTCTGCACCTCTATCTCAGAAGTGTTTGTCTCAGATGGTGCATGATATCAAATTAAGAGTGGGTGAATTTCATCAGGAGCTTATTTCATGTTTTGTGTTGGAAGGTCTTCCTGCTCCTGTGGTTCTGGGTTTACCGTGGTTAAGCAAACATAATCCGTCCATTGACTGGCATACTAGACAAATTGTGGATTGGGGCGATTATTCTGTTGACAATTGCCTTAATACATCTTTTTCTGCTTTAACCTCTAAGACTCTTCCTTCTTTTATATCGGATTTCTCTGATGTATTTTCTGAAGGTGGATGTCAGGATTTACCCCCTCACCGGGAATACGATTGTCCTATCAATCTTATCCCGGGAGCAAAATTGCCCAAATCTAGGCTGTATAACCTTTCTGGACCTGAGAGAACAGCCATGAAGGAATATATTGCTGAGAGTTTGGCTAAAGGACATATTAGGCCTTCCAAATCTCCTGTGGCAGCAGGGTTCTTTTTTGTTAAGAAAAAGGACAGAACCCTTAGGCCATGTCTGGATTTCTGTGAACTCAATAGGATTACTGTCCGTGAATCGTACCCCCTTCCTTTGATTCCTGACTTGTTTAACCAGATTGTGGATGCCAGGTGTTCTCCAAATTGGACTTAAGGGGGGCATATAATCTGGTCAGGATCAAGGAAGGGGATGAATGGAAGACGGCCTTTAACATTCCTGAGGGCCACTTTGAGAACCTGGTCATGTCTTTTGGGTTGACCAATGCTCCTGCTGTCTTCCAGCATTTTGTTAATGACATTTTTTATCATCTTGTGGGGAGGTTTGTAGTCGTGTATTTGGATGACATACTAATGTATTCTCCAGATATTGTGACACATCAGGATCATGCGAGGCAGGTGTTGCAAATCTTAAGAGATAACAAGTTGTATGCAAAATTAGAGAAATGTGTTTTTGCTGTACATGAGGTGCAATTCTTAGGATACTTGCTTTCATCTTCAGGTTTTCGTATGGATCCAGAGAAAGTCTGTGCTGTTCTGAACTGGGACCGACCTGAAAATCTGGAGGCTCTTATGCGATTTTTGGGGTTCACCAACTATTACCGAAAATTTATTAAGAACTATTCAACAATAATTAAACCCTTAACTGACATGACTAAGAAAGGGACGGATGTCTCAGTGTGGTCTGATGCAGCGTTGCAAGCCTTCTCCGCTGTGAAGGAGTGCTTTTCTTCTGCCCCTATATTGGTGCAGCCAGATGTGTCACAACCTTTCATTGTGGAGGTTGACGCATCCGAGGTGGGGGTAGGAGCAGTTTTATCACAGGGCCTGTCACCTGGTAAATGGCGCCCATGTGCTTTTTTTTCGAAAAAACTCTGCGGCGGAGAGAAATTATGATGTGGATAACAGAGAGTTACTGGCCATTAAGTTGGCTTTTGAGGAATGGCGTCATTGGTTGGAAGGGGCAATTCACCCAATCACGGTATTCACTGATCACAAAAATCTGGCTTAACTGGAGTCGGCTAAACGACTTAATCCGAGGCAGGCCAGATGGTCTTTGTTCTTCACCAGATTCAATTTCATTGTCACATATCTTCCTGGGGTTAAGAATGTGAAGGCGGATGCCTTGTCACATAGTTTTCCCGGAGGTGGTGATTTTGAAGATCCAAGCTCTATACTGTCTGAAGGAGTGGTGATATCCGCTCTTTACCCTGATCTTGAGGCTACAGTGTTTGAGGCCCAGGGAGATGCGCCGGAGTCTTGCCCTCCTGGGAAGTTGTTTGTTCCTTCTAATTTGCGTCATAAGGTGTTTGAGGAGCATCATTCTTCGGTGCTTGTGGGACACCCTGGGAGTAAATCCACTGTAGACCTCATCTCTCGTAGATTCTGGTGGCCAGGGCTGCGTAAGTGTGTTGAGGACTATGTGTCAGCCTGTAGTGTCTGTGCACGCGCTAAGGTGACACATACTCGACCTTCTGGACCCCTACTTCCATTACCCATCCCGTCCAGACCATGGACTCACCTATCCATGGACTTCATCACTGATCTGCCTGAGTCATCTGGTAAGACAGTTATTCTGGTGGTTGTAGATAGTTTTAGTAAAATGGCGCACTTTATTGCATTACCCGGACTCCCCAATGCTAAAACTGTTGCACAAGTGTTTGTTGACAACATTGTGAAACTTCATGGCATTCCCACTGACGTGGTCTCTGATCGTGGGACTCAGTTTGTGTCCAGATTCTGGAGGGCGTTCTGTACTCGGCTCGGGGTACAACTGTCTTTTTCCTCTGCCTTTCATCCCCAGACGAATGGACAGACTGAGAGTACCAATCATAGTCTGGAGACTTACTTGAGATGTTTTGTCTCTGAGAACCAGGAGGAGTGGTCCTTGTTTTTGTCTCTGGCTGAGTTTGCCATAAATAATCTCAGACAGGAATCCACTGGTAAGTCACCATTTTTTGGTGCATATGGCTTTCACCCGCAGTTTGGCACATTTTCTGGTTCTGATACTTCTGCTATTCCTGAGGAAGAATGTTTTCCGTCATCATTGTCTTCTATATGGCGAAAAATTCAAAATAACTTGATAAATATGGTTAACAAGTACAAACATGTGACTGACAGGAAACGTATGAATGGTCCGGACCTAAGTGTGGGTGATTCTGTGTGGCTGTCTACTAGGAACATTAAGTTGAAAGTTCCTTCTTGGAAGTTGGGTCCAAGATTTATTGGCCCATATAAGATCACGGCCATTATTAATCCTGTACCATTTCGTCTTGAACTTCCTCAGGCCCTGAAAATCCATAATGTGTTTCACAGATCTTTGTAGAAGAGATATGTTAAATCTCTGGAGCCATCTCCCTTGCCACCTGCGCCTGTCTTGGTGGATGGTAATTTGGAATTCCAGATTATCAAGATCATTGATTCTCGAGTTCTCCATGGGACTCTTCAATATCTTGTTCATTGGAAGGGTTATGGTCCTGAGGAGAGGTCATAGGTACCGGCATCTGACGTGAATGCCAGTCGTTTGGTGAAAGCCTTTCACAGGTGTCATCCTGATAAAGTTGGTCCTGGGTGCCCGGAGGTCACCCGTAAAACGGGGTGGGGTAATGTTACGAGTGGGCTTGCGTCTGGTATCAGACGTTCTGCGCAGCTTTCAAAAGTGACATAATTTGACATGTTTTCCCCTTGGTTTGGTTTTTCTTTACCACACCCCTTCCCCTCAGCTGTTGTAGGTGTGGTAATTTTCTCTCCTCTATTTATTCCTTCATTTCCCAGTATTCACTGCGGTTTATACTTTCTGCCTACTTTGTAGTGTGTGGTGTGGATCTCGGCTGAGATCCGGTTGCTGCAATATCTGCTTTAAGATAAGTGACATTTTCCCTTTTGTGGTTTTCCTTCTGGAGTCTCCTGTTCGTCCTTACTCTTGGAGGAACGGGTTGACTCTTTCCTGTGTCACTAGCTGCAGGGTTCTTTAGGGTGAATTGATTATTAGGTTCCTGTGTATGAACTCTCCTACCTCTAAGGCTTGTTCATACTGGTAGTCAGTCAGGGCCTAGTTTCAGGGTTCCCTGCAGGAGGTGACCGTTTCCCTGGTTTTGGTCTTTTCCCTTCCCTCGTACACTCGGTGTGGCTATTCCCTCCACACCAGAGCGTGACAGTGACCCTGCAGCTGGTTTTTGTCCCTGTATCTCCCTGTCTCTCCCTATCTCTCCCTGTCTCTTTCTCCCTGCCTGATTAATTACTAGACCTGAACAGGCCCTGCACTTGCCCTGCAGTATCCCTGATATGCGTAATATGGATTCCCAGAGCAATTACACCCCAATTTTCACAAAACAGGTCTCAGAGTCTCAGAACTTCACACACAGTGCTTCTGCTTGTCTCAGCAGTCGCAGCAGAAGTGATGTGTCACTGGCTTACCGAGCCTGAGCCAATCAAAGCAAGCCCTGCCCACTAGGTCAGGTGACTGCTTTCTTCCCAGGCTTTTGCACACGATAAACTAATTAAAAGTAGAATTTCGCTAATGAATTGAATTCGTACACAACAGTAACTTATACGTAGAAATAACGTATAATTTATAGGACAAACTACGTAGCAAATGCGCACAAAGCCGAAGCGAATCACCTAATATTCGGATTTGCTTCGCAGCTAAAAATTTCCAAGATTCGATACGAATCAACAAATCGGCGAGTAGATTCGCTCATCTCTAGTGGACGTCTATGCGTCCGTCCAGGCACTGCGCCGGACGGAGGACAGGGAGCCAGAAAACCAGACTGTCCAGCCTAATACCAGACTTCTGGCCACCCTAACATCAGCCTGCCCCTGAGTGGGGTGGCCAGAGGTCCGGTTTTAGGCTGGACAGTCCAGCTTTCACACTCCCTGTCCTCCGTCCGGTGTAGGGCCTGGACGAACACAGGGATGTCCTTTTGAACAGCTAACTCTCAGACAGCAGCACTGTGCTGTCTGAGCATGAGCTGCAGGGAGAAACTCACCCTCCCTCCCACCCCTGCAGCTGACAGAAGTTGATTTTACCTTTATTTTTGCAATCCCTGCCGGCTGCAGAGTCAGAGGGGGCATGACCTGACTGGGCCAGGGGCGTGGCTTAGCGGGACCTGGGGTGGGGCTTTTAAGTCCTTCTTTTGAGGGTGGCCTGAATTACAGGTCGATGCCATGGTAATTTATGAGGAAACACAGTGGGTAACAGTGGAGGTTAATATGTGAAATTTACATTCTATTAGGTAATGATTGATGATGAGTTAATCTAAAACTTAAGTTATATTTATGGTAACCAGACTACCCCTTTAACATTGTCATCCACAGCGCTCTGCCCCTTTAAAGCAGACCAACAGCAGTGAAGAAAAATGGCTGGGTTGTTAAGGAAACCTGGTATGGATCACTGTGTGTTTGGAGACTAACTGCCTGTGAGCTTCTATTGGCTGATAAGGGTCATGTGACCAGGCTTCTATTGGCTAATGCATTTTTTTGGAATATCTCAGAAATGGTACATTCTGGAGAGCTGAGACCCATTCTAAAACCTTCCCAGACACCTGATGTACCTGTGTGCCAAATTTTGTGATTGTAGCTGCGGCGGTGCGGATTCCTTTAGTGGACATACACACATACATACATACATACATACACATTTATATATTAGACTAGCTGAAGGACCTGGCTTCGCCTGGGTATATTTCATTTATTTAATTTAATGTTTGTGTGTGTGTCGTTAAAAGATATCAAGAGTGACCTCTACAGTGCCCGCCCCTTTAACAGTGACCTCCACAGCAGCCCGCCCCTTAACAGAAACATCCACAGCGCTCTCCCCTTTAACTGTGACCTCCACAGCAGCTAGGGTGGCCACTGTCTTCACCCCAGAAAGCCGGACCTCACCGGCCATTCCCCCAAACGTGAAACAGCACCCGCAGTTCCCATAAAGCCACACCACTAAACATGAGGTCACGCCATCTGGCTCCGTGAAGACACGGAGGAGAAGCTGTCTGAGCGTGAGCTACCGAAAGGGTGGACATCCCTGCATCCGTTCAGGCACTGCGCCGGACGGAGAACAGGTAGCCAGAAAACTGGACTGACCAGCCTAAAGCCGGAAATCTGGCCACCCTAACATCAGCCGATGCAGAGCAGGTGCATTTATACAGAGACTTGATTACACACAGGTGGATTCAATTTATCTTCATCAGTCATTTAGGACAACATTAGATCATTCAGAGATCCTCAATGAACTTCTGGAGTGAGTTTTCTGAACTGAAAGTAAATGGGCTGAAGAATTTTGCACGCCCCACTTTTCAGTTTTATTATTACAAAAAAAGTTTAAATGATCCAATAAATTTCGTTCCACTTCACAATTTTGACCCACTTGTTGTTGATTCTTCACCAAAAATTTAAAATGTTATATCTTTTTGTTTGAGGCCTGAAATGTGGCAAAAGGTTGAAAAGTTCCAGAGGGCCGAATACTTTTGCAAGGCACTGTACATACATACATACATACATACACTCAGCTTTATATATCATATCATTGCCTACAATAACCACAATACTTCCAATAACTAAATTTTTATCCCTATGTACATACTCTATATACTGCTTTATTACTAAATTTGTATCCCTTTACCTTGTTTAAAATTAATAAAAATGAATAAACAAAAAACAGGAAGCACAGAGCCTTCAGAATTTCATTTTTTTCACACTGACACTCTTGATTGTAGCCCTGCTTAATTCATAAACTACACTTTTTTTTTTACAAAATGGTATTATTGTATTCAAACATAGCAAAAGTAGACATTTTCACTAACTACTGAAATAAAACACTATTCTTATATCATCAACAAACAGAAAGCAATATTTGGGGCAGTACAGTATTTCAGTTATATCATTAGATGCAATTATTTTCCTTCAGAAGGACTATGGGTCACAGGTGATCTCGGCATGCCACACTGACTAGCACAGATTGGCTCTTGCAATCATCGGATATGATGTTACCATTGTCATCATGTTCAGTGGTGGTCTCAACCACCACAGAATTGCATGGGGCCCTTTGAGACACAAGTCGGACAGCACCAGGAGGCTTCAAACCATGAAGCCTATGAGGCAGTATACTGGTACAGGTGGTCACGATACACCACCCCCTCTGGGTCTGTATATTGAAGGAGACTGAAGGGAGGAGAATGATTTTTATTTTTTTTTGCAAGGGACTGTATGTTGGAAAAAATTATAATAATACAGGGGCACTACTGAGGGCCATACAGAAGGGGACAATTTGAATACAGGGCACTGCTGGGGGACATTATAATAATAGAGGGGCACTACTGGGGATAGTACAAGGGGAGAATTATAAATACAGGGACACTGATGGGAGGCACAGTGGGTACAACATTGTAG
This sequence comes from Rhinella marina, assembly GCA_900303285.1. Lineage (NCBI taxonomy): Eukaryota > Metazoa > Chordata > Amphibia > Anura > Bufonidae > Rhinella > Rhinella marina. The sequence goes on along the minus strand of ONZH01024469.1, from coordinate 32,022 downwards.
GTAGCAGCAGGATAACACTGTTGGGCACCAAGAGGGTGAGAAACATGGAAAAGTGAGGAATCTAACTTGTCTGTGTGTCAACGCTGCAGAGATGAGACATATCTGAAATAAATTTGTCATGGCGGTCTGGTCTGAATGGAGAAGATAAGGGAAGAGAACATCTACATCAGAGGAGATTTCCGTGCATGTAAGAGGTATAAGGTATGCAGTGATGTATGTAATGTCCAATTCAAATATGCCTTTAGCAGTAGGGCTGAGATAGAGGGTTTAGATCGAGAATTTGGCACAAGGGTTGGGGCACCCTTTTAGTTTTCATGTCAGGCAGCAGAAGAGGTGGAATCATTCCTGGCCACAGCTTTCAGCAGTATCTGCTTCCTAAGGACTCATACAGTTATGGACAGACAGGAAACCACTGCTGAGTCCAGTCACTGAGGTAGATCTGTTCCTTCAAACAGGCTCTGGCCTGCCTGCTGGTGCACGCTCCCCCAGCTCTTAAAGGGCATGTGCACTTCTTGACTTGACCTGTGCCTGATCTCTGTACTAACTCTTCGCTGCCCACCCTGACCTTGGACTGTTTATCAGATTGCACAAACTTTGCATGCCCTTGACCTGTCCCTCACTACGGTTTACCCGGACCCTTGATGTGCTATTCTGCTGTCTCTTGACCCTCGTGGGGCAGTCATCATCTTAACATAGACTACTCTGAGAGTTAGCAGCCTGGTGGTTTTCCAAGTCCAAATCCCTTCATAGGGGTTAAATGGTGAAAACCAGAGGGGCCACCTTGAAGAAATCCTTTGGAGTAACCCCAAGCCTAATCTGTTCAAGTGACACAGTTGGCCGGATTTATCAAAACTATTTTAAAGGAAAAGTTGCCCATAGCAACCAATCAGATTCCATCTTTCATTTTTCAGAGCTCCTTTGGAAAATCTAAGGTAGAATCTGATTGGTTGCTATGGGCAACTAAGGCAGTTCTACTTTACAACAATTTTGATAAATCTACCCCAGTGAGTCCATACTTACACGGTAACACATAATATAAGTGCTTTCCAAAGTTTATTGGAGTCTCAGAATATCCCTTTACCTATATTGATAAGTTATTTCACTTTTAAATGGACCTAATGCAACAAAGCGAGAGAGGTATTCTGAATAGGTAATCTCAATGTATGTCAGTGCATGTACGTACAACACATGTGCAGACCTGGGCCATATATCAGCGTCAGGTTATTAATGGGAAATAAATAAAATATAAATAATGATAAAAAGTTAATATCACGCTATCAACAGTTAAGTACATACTTAGTCACCATGGTTTAGTCAAGAAAACGTAGAGTAAAAGCACAACTTTCCACTTCCCCTTGAGATGGGAAATAAATGAACTGAGCAGATTATTGCTATTGCTCTGTCACCATAAATAATTAGAAATCCATAATTGAGAGAACATTTGCAGAGTTACCATAATACTCTTATAACTGGGTTCCCCGGAGGAGTTTCTTGCTCAAGGATAGACACCGCTCTTCAGCTACCTCCGCCATAATGTTCAGCCAGTGCAACATAGTCATTATGGCAGCTCACGCAATTAATCAAGTCATTGTTGGAAGCATCAATATCGTCAGCGCAGTGTCATTTTTCTGATGATGTTGGCTGCGGTAAAACAACTAATCAAAATGCCGCTTATTGTAGTAATTCCTAATCATAAAGGGATATAAAGGTCCAAGTTCTGTGCCCACAAACAAAAACGCCATCATGTAAATGTGCTACATTTACTATTACACAATGCAAATAAAAGTAACGCTAGACTGAGAGGGAATTTGTGCGCAGTTTAGTATGTCTAATTTAAATAGGGCTAAAATCCCACATAAGTCATGAAGCATAAAACGGTATTGATCCCTGCTGCTGGAATCAATACTGATGTATATTTTGATATATGACCTATATAACCATGTATGGTTTCATATTGACATACATGTGATGTGAAAATAGTCACTATAAATGCTACAGTGTTCATTCCGTTTAATCCCGTGTATATGTTCAGAACAAAGAATCACAACATTAGTGTCTGAATTCATTTCCAAAACATAATTATTACAGTTAACCTTCAGCCAGTACTTACCGTAGCTACTTCCCATTTGTACATTGTCACATGGACATGAATAGTAATACATCAGGAACAGCACCAAATGTATAGGATGAAGCAGCAACATAACATACTGTGGTCACTCAGGTTGGTGCAGGTTGGGGTCCATTGCTCCATACAAATGGGGGACACAGGACCACTGTCGTTATGATAAGTGGGGTTCCCAGTGGATGGATTCCCACTGATCTAAGAGTTGTCACCATCCAGTGAATAAGGTGTTGTTTATTCTCACTGGAGTAGCCCTTTAAAGGGGTTTTCTAGGATTTGTCCATTTTTTTAGTAGCCTCTGTAGCATGTGTTACCTAATGTGAGCATCGTACTCACCAACTACCAGCAGCTCTGGTCCAACGCCATAGCTCGGTGATCTCCTCTCTTCCCTCTCAACTTGCTAACTTTCAGCTGCGGTAAGGATGGGGACATACGTGACACTGCAGCTTCAGTAGTAACATGTCTCTAAGCAGAGTATGACCCAGCAATGACATGCCAACTGTGGATACATCTCACCTGAAGACAATCATTGGTTGCATTGTTGCAGTTAATCCGTAACCCAACTGGAAGTAAGAAAGTCAGTGTCTAAAAGATGGATCTAGGGGGTTGGACTGGAGGAGAAGGGAGCTGGAGATTATGATTCCTTCATTAGGTAACACAACTATGAGGCTTTATTAAAACTGGACCAAATCCTAGAAAACCACCTAAAGGTGTTTTCTGAGACCCTGATATTGATGATTTATCCTGCGGATAGGTCATCAATATCAGATGTTCAGGGTTTGACACCCAGGACATACTCCGGTCAGCTATTTGAGGAGGCCCCAGTGTTCCGGTGAATGCTGCAACCTCCTTGCAGCGTACCAAGCACAGCCCCATTCATTGGATAGTGGCAGTGTTTGGTATTGCAGCTCAGTCCCTTTCAATTTAATGGGACTGAGCTGCGCCTTATGCTGCAGGACAAGTGTGATGTCACTGGCCTCTTCAAACAGATCATAGGCATCAGTCCCAGGTGTTGGACGCCCACTAGGGATGAGCAAACCTGAAGTTTTCAGGTTCGGTGTTCTGGTGGTGGAGGATTTCCGTTATAGATTCTGTTAGCACACAAGAATTCTATGTCGGAAGGCAAAATGGAAACCTTTACGAGGCATTTCATTTTGCATTCCATCATAATAGAAGTCTATGGGAAGCATAACAGATCCATCTGGTTTACTTTAGTGTTCATGCACACAACCTTATGTATTTTGCAGTCCGCAAAAAACGGATCCGCAAAAAATACGGATGACGTCTGTGTGCATTCTGTATTTTGCAGAACAGAACAGCTGGCCCCTAATAGAAGAATCCTATCCTTGTCCGTGATGCAGACAATAATAGGACATGTTCTAGTTTTTTCCAGAGCGGACATACGGAAACGGAAAGCGTAAGGCCACGTTCACACTTCCATTTTTCACTGACGTGCGCTATAACGGAAACCAGGGGATCCATTATGCTGCCCCTAGACTTCTATTATGTTGGAATTCCAAATGTAATGCCTCTTTATGGCTTACTTGGCCGCCATAGAATTCCGTTATATTGCGTGCTTACTGAATCCATAATGGGATTTCTCCTCTGCCCGAACACTGAACCCGAACCTGAAAACCCTGAGTTCAGCTAAACTCCGCCAATCTGATATTGATGGCCTGTTCTGAGGACAGGTCATCAGTATCAGAATCTTGGAAAACCCCTTTAATGATATATAAATCATAAATAAGTTCAGTAGTCATATTCATATTAAAAAAAACATTCAACATTCAAATCTAAAAGTTGTATCTTATTTTTTTGTGATATTTGTTACCAAAAGGTTATGTGAAATAACATACAGTAATTGAGGTTTGGTTTTTCTCTTTACTGAGAAAATTTGTTTCCCAATAAAATCTTAAAATGGCTACTTCCCTCTCTTGTTAGGACATTACTGGCTTACGGCACAATTCTTCAGATTTTTATTATCCTTATACACTTTTTATATATCTTACACAACTGAAACTTGACTGTTCACCCAGGGACTGTCAGGAGATTATATAAAATACATCTGTAGAACTTCATGTGCTAAAACTCTTTCTTCTACTGAAATATACAGTTATATAACTACTATCAATCTAAACTGAGTTGGATTAAGCTAAAAGGAGTTGTCCTAGTTATCACAACCCCCTCTCCAGTGCCCCTAAAACGTAAGAAAAAAACACATACTCACCATTTAATTCCCCACTGTTGCGTCACTGAAGTGCCGGTCCACAACCCGTGGCCTGTTGACCACACGTCTTGGCTGAGAAGGATCAGATGACCAGGCCCATGCCAGTGAGGAAGAAAACAAACCCTGGACCGGAAGATGGAGACGTGGGAGCCAGCATGGAGGACCGAAGTGTCGGGAAGCAGGTAAATATGATTCTGTAGGCTCCTGACACTAGTTGGAAATTGTCAATAATTTATATTTGCTGAATAAACTGTGTGGCATGTGAAGCTTGTTACCAGAAATTTTCCAGCCCCCTTTGTACAGCAACCCTCTTCCTTTGTTCTTAGCCTGAGCCTATTTTGTACAATGTTCCACCTCCTTTGGGCGCTGGGGCTGTATCTAATGATGCAGAATCCCACTGCTACATACAGTACATGGGGGGTTGCCTTCTCACAGAATGCTGTGTCCAAGAGATGATCCAACTTTTCCTGAGGTCTCCTTATTCCAGAAGTCTCCTGGACATTCTGGGAAAGTTGACAAGTTTGCTTTATGGCACCAATGATCCTACTGGAGGTCCTCTTTCCTGTGCTGAACCAGTGCCCTACCCTGAATGATGTCAATATTAAGACATTCTTTAGGCTGGTCACTTCCAAAACTTAGCATGCCTTTCACCAGAAGGTTTATCATCTATTAGTTAAAATAAGTTCAATGTAACTTGCCTGCAACTTCCATGTGATTCTGACCAACTGTGACTACCGGTAATTAGTAAATATTCTATAATGCCAAATGTAATGTTTTTATTACAAGAAATTAACTACCATTTTTGTACATTTACTCCAATGACATGAATGTGTAACTTACAAATCAAGTGTCCAGGCAAAAGCTATGAAAAAGGGACTAAAAAAAGTCATTAAATTATTATACACATAACAGTTAAATAAAGAGTTGAGTACTGACTAAAACAGGATGACTGAGAGGAAAATGTTTCCTCTAGGTCTTCTGATGAGAGAAGAAGGAATATATAGGTAAGAGAGGAAATTAAAAGTATTCCTAAACTCCCCACAGTAAAACACTAGGCGCACACATAGTCCTGCCTCTTTAAGAAGAACCATCCTTTCTTAAGTCTATGAAACTGTACAGATAAAACTGCAGGAGTTATAGATTCCCTATTTGGAAGCCATGACCTTCTTTGCTTAGTGCTCCAGGGGCAGTCTTGAAGCTTGTAGCTCCTCTGATCTTGCCCTGTGCTCTGCTTCAACCTTGTCAGAGCACATTATATCGATCCCAATCTCCATACACATCAATGTCTATGAATTAGCATATATATACATTAATATGTATAGACATATTAATCTGCATAAGGTCCTTATGGTTGGCACATGGAAAGGAAATATCATTCTTTTATACTTTGACATCTTGCGACAGTACAACCAGTGAGTTCTTTGAATCCCTACATGCTGATAGAACACATGGAATAGTTAAAGAGGTTGTCCAACATTACTAAAAGTTAATGTTAAGTTGAAAGTTAAAGACAGGCAGAAAAATATGTACAAAAAAACCCTCACTTTTTGAATGTCCCACATTCTAGCACTGAAAATGAAAATGTCCCACTCTTGGTCAGGTGTCTGTTCATCCAGCCCCTGTCCTCAGCAGTTGTATGTGCAAGAATGGCACATCACTAAGTTCAGAAGGTGAGTGGTATTTTTTTTTCCTTTGCACACACTTTCTTGCCTGTCATTAGGTGTTGTCCCATTATTAATGTAACAAATGAAAATCACATATAATTGTATATGACAATCTCTTTCAAACAAAGCTAGGACTAGACCTGTACCTCACATGGATCCAGAGCTCCCCGTCCATTGCTCTTATTGCTTTGCTAGGTTTTCTTCAGGCTGGCAATTCAGAGAACTGGCCTTTTTCAGGGAGAGGGGTGTATTTTCTGTTGAAGACCTCTCCCTGTCACAACTCAAGAGACTCTCCCTGTCACAGGTCAGGGGTTATGTTTTAATGTTAGAGCTCTTTCCCTGTGACTGTCACATCTTGCAGAGGCAGATCATTATGTATCAGTGCCTTTGCCTCCTCTTTAGGAGAAGCCTCACAAATGCCCCACATATGTCTTCAGAGGGACATCCCAGTTCTAGGTAATTCAACAAGAGGAAGAACCTGGAGCTTCCACACAGTCTGAGGAGAAAGTTCAGAGCTAAGTGTAAGCAGAAATGTTTGGTTGGGTCACCTTCATCCTCTGTGTAATTTTCAGTCCACTATAAAGTGAGTGTCTCTTTACAACGTACAAGCTATTCTTTCCATAGAAGAGAAGAGAAGCAAATAGAAAAGGCATTCTGTATTTGTTGCTGGCAATTTGTAACAGCGGTTGCTGTCCACGGATGTTCCTCTGCTTACCACCGTGGTCCCAGGTTCCGTCTTTGGCGGTGATCTGCTGCAGGTGTTTCCCTCCTGAGCTTTGTCCTTGCAGGCATTGTTTGTTCTCGAATCTGCTCCACGATTTCCTTCCAGCTCTGGGCACAGCATGCTTTCAGCGCACGTCAGTTTCTGTGCTTTATGGGTTAGTTCATGTGACCTTGCTGACCAATCCTAGCCCTCTTGCACATATGTAAGTGGCTTCCCATGTTCCTGAGTGTCAAGGTCCTTGTGTCCTGCAAAGGTTCCTGTTGTCTCTGCTTGTGTCCCAGCGGCTGAGAGAAGTTGTCCGGACCGAATGGAGAAGATGATGACAAAAAAGATCTACATCAGAGGAGACGTCACCTGTGAGGCACAGGATGTGAGGTATGTGCTGCTGTATAGCAGGGGTGGGGTGAGGGTCAACATAGAGAATTGGGCCATATTCATTGGGGCTTGGGCCCCAGATCTTTTGAGACCCCATCAACTCACCTGAACCACATATTTACCTACCACACTGTACATTTTGTTTGTTCTAGCTGTAGAATAAAAACAATCTATTTGGTCCAATTTTCTACCATTTTTAGACATTTAGAAATACTTGTGCTTGATGAATAAATCAAGCTACAGGGTTATCCTATGCTTCAGGTGGTATCCTTCTTGTTTCATCAGGGAACAGTCTAGGACAGAGAGAGGCCTGATCCTTATAGAGCAGGTTTGTTATCTAGCTTAAAGGTGTTCTCATACTTTCATTCATCATTACAGACTTAATGTTAGGCCTTTGGAGAGCTCTATGTTTAGACAGTCTATTCTTAGTTCTTTTATATACAGCCCTCCCTTGTGTTTTTCCTTGCTAAGCCTCATGCTTGTACTGTTGCAGGTCATAGGGAAGATTAGATTTCTTGTTTGTAAATTTGCGTTTTTGTTGTTTGTTGGCAGTGCAAGGCTCCTTGCTAATTTTTGCTTAAAGGATTTTTCTGAGTTCACTATGCTTTTTAACAGATATGTTCATGTAGTTGTTCACTTTGTGTATATCTTCTCCATGCTTTTTTCTTTTCAATTTGGACTCTACTGACCTGTTTTTACCATGAAAACAAATCATTCTGATTTGTTGACATCCTGTATGTGGCACTTCCTGTTGCTGTATCCAACCAAACCTATGATGCACTTCTCTTTTCTCTGCCACAGCTCCACCCCCCGCCCATTACTACCCCCAGCTAGTTTATAACATCTGGGCCATTGTTATAAATGCCCCATTGCTGCTTTGACACGTCCATGGACATAACATGACAGCAAATATGAGCTGTATGGTCATGGTCATGTGACCACCACCCAGAACGAAAAAGTAAATTAAATACTCTACAAATTTACAGTTACCTTCATAGATGATTATTTTAAAGGGTGTTGATGGAAACCAGAGAACCCCTTTAATAATTTTTGCTTTTAATAGGGATTTATAGGTATCCTAATGAAAAAATAATTCTTACATGAAAGGCATCAAGTAATACAATAATAACACAATGATGGTTGTGCTCCTTGCAGGACCAACAGATTTACCAACAACAGATCTAATCCTGAGGACAGGTAAAAGTTGAAGGTCTCCTGATATGTCTTCTTTAGTAAATACTTGCAATCCTCATAAAAGAACAATTCTAGAACACTTTTCTTAGAACCACAAAAAAACATTGACAACTGTGCATTACTAACCTTGTCAAAGGGGAATGTCTTAAATGGGTTATCAACCCCAAATATGCCCCCTAAATGCCCGGGTCCCTCACAAAGATTGTACTTGCCTCACTTCCTGGCACCTGCGTCGCTTCTGCTGCCAGCACGGCCACAGCTGCATCTCCCCATCGTGCATATCAAAACATCTGGTGATGGGGGGAGCAGCCAATAGCAGGCAGCGATGGGAACAATCCTCCCTAGCATCTCCTGCAACAATAGGGAGGCTGGTTCCTGTCGCAGCCTGCTATTTGCTCCCCCCGTCGCCGGATACTTTGAGGGTTGGATAACCCCTTTAAACAGTCTAATACTATTCAATTAAGGGTCCATTCGCACGTCAACTGTTTTGCAGTCCGCAAATTGCGGATCCGCAGAACACGGACTCTAGAATAGAAAGCCTTTTCTTGTCCATGGCTGCGGACAAGAATAGGACATGTTCTATTTTTTTGCGGGGCTGCGGAACGGAAGTGCGGATGCATCTTTTGCGGTCCCATTGAAAATGAATGGGTCCGCACTCGTTCCGCAAATTTGCGGAACGGATGCGGACCCATTATGCGGAAGTGTGAATAGACCCTAATGATAAGTGTCACAGTGTGTTGGCACACACCCTTTTTACAAGCAGAAAAAAACAGTCTTACATTTATTCATACAGTTCAAGATGGATTATCAGCACAATGCAGTATGCTCCAGGTAGGCATAACAGGAGATCTGATAGGTCTTCTTTGGACCTTGCTCAGACAATCACAACATAGTTTTCATTTCTCCAGATTAGCTTAACCTCTTGAAACCATAACAATTTTTCATAGTTTTGGTTTTACTTTTTCCTCCCCCCATTTCCCAAAAGCCAAGACCTTTTATGGTTCCATTCTCATAACAATATGAGGGATTATTTTTGTGAGACAATTTGCATTTTTTTAATGGTACAATTTAATTCACCATATTGAACTGGCCTGTTACCTTTATTCTGTGGCTCAGTTTACAAAAATTGCTTTGTGTTCTAACACTCATACCTTTTTTATATTACCAACTGCTGTTTTTTGTTTGTTTTTTTATCATCTTTTTTTGTAGGACAGGTTATAATTTTTATTTTCACCATTTTGCTGTACAAACAGATTTTTGATCATTTTTTATGATTTTTTATCTTTTTTTTTAAAAAGTAGACAAGGTGACCAATAATGTCAATTTGGACATTTTTATTTTGATTACTTTCATTACAATTAGTGTTGAGTGAACTGAAGCCAAACGAGTTGACTTCGATTTCAATTTGAGGAAAAATTTGATGATGATGTGATGATATCACTATCTTAGATTTTGCACAATGTCTTTAATCACTGATGGCCACGACGGCTTCTACATGAACAAATGGATATAGTATTTATTTTTTAAATTTGTTAACCCTGAATAACCCCTGAAAAGCATAAATTGTAGCCTCAGATGATGAATGTGGTATCTGAGGGGTTAAATGACAGGGGTTGGCGCCATTGCCATTGCCTATTAGTGTGCCCAGTACATACAAAGGAAAGCACTTTGTGACTAAGTGAGATTTAGTGACGCTCATCTTTAATTACAACACTTTGCAGCATTCACTGTGCAGCATCCTTTAATATTTTAGCAATTCAGACATTTGCAGAGATACCAAATATGTTTAAAGGGGTTCTCTGGTCCCTATCAGTTGTTTGCTTAACACTTCCTGTTCAGCTACATACTGTAAATGCAGTTAAGCAGGAAGACTCAGGAATACATCCAGTTGGTACCTGAATGGAAGAGCCAGCATCCATTCCCAGCAGTCAGGCAAACGGTGACCCTTATCTGTAACTTTACTACCTGGTCTGTGACTTTATGGCTGAGTTGCTTCCACTTTGCAATAACACCACTCACAGTTGATCATGAATTATCTAGGAGGGAAGACATTTCACTGACTTGTTGTACAAGTGGCATCTTATTACAGCACCACGTTGCAATTCAGTGAGCTCTTTAGAATGATCCATTCTTTCACAAATTGTTGGAAACACAGACTGCAAAGCTAGATGCTGGATTTTATACACCTGGGGCAGTGTGAGTGAATGAAGAGATTAAGACCTGTGCACCAATGTTTTTGTCTATACAGAGAGTATCTCTGTTCACATACACTTCTGAGCTGGAGCCATCTCTGCCGTACATCTACAGCCAATGTCGTAAGGGGGTTAATAAATCTCTGGTTGTGAGGAACAGAGCCAGTTTTGATAAATGAAGTATTGTATTTTGTTTTCAGCCCACTTATTATTTTTTAACACTTTTAACACAATGCATTAGGACCAGAAAAATTATTTATTTATTCAATGTCTTTCTCTTTTCTTTAAAAAAGAGCGGAAATTTTATTTTAACTTGTAGTTTATAAACCTTCATGTGTGGATCTGGGTCTTTCTTCTTATTTCTTCAGCTTCTAAATTTGCTGATTTTAACTTTTTTTTAATGTGAACCATGTATGTTATGTATTAACTCTCACGACTGCCTCTGTATACGGTCCTGGAGATTTATCCCTAACAAACAATAATACATAGTTGCCAACAGTCCCTTATTTGCTGAGATTTTCAAAAAAGTTCTGCGGCAATCCAAGCAAATTTGGCTGGAACTGGCCCACAATGGGTAAGGCTTATGAAAATACAGCAAATAAGTAGGTGTTCTTGTCATGTTTGGGTGTGTCCTGGGTGGGGCTTAAATGCCTTGGACTTACTAAGAAGTTGGGTAAGGATCATAATATAGAAAATATTTTTTTTAGCAGCAGCACTACACTGACTAGTCCACTCTTTCTTCTCTATATCCTAATATCCTGGCATTCTGGATTGGCACATAGCTGTTAAGACAGTGGTAGGGGTTATTGCCATTGAAGGTGGACTCTGTGGAGTCTGGGGGTGGAGTCAACAGATTCTGCTTGCAATTAAGCACCATCTCTCGACTCCACTTCTCGATGTGGCTTTTCTCTGGACCCAATTGAATATCAACAAAACGTGAGTGCAATATTGGATACCTGTCTGGTTGTCAGATATACGTGCTTGTATTTGAGTCACCTATCTGGGTAAGCCCATACCTTTTGTTCTCTATATCTTACAGTCACACAACCTGTTTTGTGGGCTTTTGTATTTTTGTGTATCACAGTGTATCATGTTATTTTTTGTGGGATTTATTTACTTATCTGTTTTAATAATCAAATAAAAGTTATATTTTAGAGGGCTTTTTCAGTGATATTAAGCAGAGATGCTTAGCATATTGGCCTGCTCAGCCAAAGCAGTGTCAAGCAGACTATCTTTCTCTGTTCTTATGTTAAGTTAGAAGCAAACGGCACCCCGTCCACATACCCATAACACCTGCCTTGTCTGCCTCCTTTGGCAGCACAGAGTATGATGATGTGTGATAACAAATGAAAGGGGGAGAGCTATTAGGAGTGATAATTCTACATTGAGCCTATGTTTGTGTATATGGACAAAGAGGACATGGTCTGAGAAAAGGAGTTCTTCAATGCTCACAAAAATAAAAAAAACATTGTGTGCCCCACTTTTGGCTTTCATGGAACTCCATTTAAAAGTTGGCAAGTATGATGAGGGCATTAGTGCAGATATAGCAGTCACACATAAATCCTAGTGCCCAGACTGTCCCAAAGATCTCTCTGCCACATACCAGGATATCAATAATATAATTGAGACATGGTGGGAGGAGGGACCTGCTGAAGATTTTCCATTGTAACTAGTGATGCGCAAAGTTATCAAAAATTAGATTTGACTGCTTAGACAAATTTCACTAAGAAATTGTATTTGTTACGAATTACTTAGTCACGAATTGCATTCCATTGTATGGAACACCTCAGATGCCACGTTGATTGCTGATTACTGCATGTGACATTAAAATTAAAGCCTTTCAGTGGTTAACCAGGGCAAAAAAAAAAACATAATCATCTTATCCATTTGCTCATGGAGAGGCCGTCGCGGTCATCTTGATTGTAGAAACCGCATGAAATCTCACCCAGTGACGTGATGATGTCAGCTGATGTTTCTTCAATCAAGATGGTCGCGACAGCCTCTCTGCAAGCAAATGCATTAGGTGAGTATGGTTTTTTTCACTGCTATTTCAGGAAAAATAGATTAGTTACCATGAAGCGCAAGGAAATTCGGCTTTGTAGCGAATCCAATTTTTCCTGAAATTCGGATGTTAGTCAATATGTTTGCAAATATAGTGCATACACCTGTAGCATTTAACGCCACCACTATCTATTTAACTATCTATTCTTATCTATTTCATAAAATGTTGCAGTTTCCTAGTATTCTGGAATGTCTACCATAAAATAGCATTAGTATAATTCTTACATTTCATCAGAATTAAACAGATTGCCATAACTTTCTAAAAGTAGGTCACAAAATGATTTAAGTGTTTTTGCAAAATGATTCTTTCATGAAAGATGATTTGGTGTCAAGCGATTCATCTCCTGTGATTGAAATACCGTTGATGTTATCAGGTTTAAAAGCTTTCAAGGAGAGTGAACTATCCCTTCTGTAAAAATTAATTAACAAAAAACGGATGTCATGTCTGTCCCTGGCAATTTGGAAAACATATGACTGTGTTTAGACCTGAACCACATAGACAATGACATTGATTATTGTATTTTTTTCCCCCAGTTATTGAACATCATAGCATCTAATGTATTGAGTCATATTGCCTGGGTAGAATGTTCTTACTCATCACAAAGACTGGAGTGCTTCAGTTGTATGTAAGTATTCTGTGATTGTAAAGTTAAGAATAAAATGTGCTTGCTATTGCAGAGACAGAACTTTGTCATGAACAATGGGAAACAGCCACGGGGAGGCATAGAGATATCTGTGCTTGTCTCCTCACTGCTGGATTTACACTACACAGCAGATCATTAGGAAGAAGAGTGATTGAACCAGAGAAGCTAAACAAAGGACTCAGATACATAGAAATGCAGTGGATTAAGCATCTTAGAGATATTTTTTATTTCTACATAACATATGATGCACTCATTTCCTCCCCCGTGTTCTAAAGGAAAGGCTAAAAATGTGATAAATGGAAATGTTAAGTGTATTATGTTAAAGCCTTTTGTATTAACGAAAAACTCCAACCGTCTGGCAGAAACTCCCTACTCCTTTCAATCGATGCTTGCTGCCACAAGGCATCTAGTCATTTTTGATTCGATCTCCTATAGCCTTCTCTTCAATGAAGTGGCTCAGCAGGCAGAGGAAGGACAGCTGCCTAACCCTGGCGTCCAAACCACCAGTGAATCTGAAAAAAGCAGAGAGAAGAGATAGAATAACGTACCACAAAATTGTTATATGTGTATGTAAAACTAGGGAGGTAAGACGGTAGATTATTAAGTTGTGTCCTTCATCATACAGTACTCATAAACTAAGGGTCATAAGATTGTAAGGCTGTTGGTCTCCAATCTCATCTCAAGGTGATAGTCACCTCTGGCCTTTCTGCAGACTGCAAGCCTACTGTCCATCCATCTTAAAGCAGCTTGACATTGGCTTCTCTACCCATTTTACAGCCAATGAAAATTTTCTATTGATTTATTGATCTCTGTCTGCCTGTGGAAGGAGCTCAGAACAGACTCTATGTGCTCTTGCAGCCTCCTGCATAGATTTTTTTTTTACTTCTTTTTATCCCAGCCGTGCTTGCAGTCTGTGGTGAAGCAGAAATTAGACCAAGCGGGAGCCCAATTTGTTGGCAGTGAATGTGCTAGGCTCCAGATGGAAGAGAGGCTAGTTTCTTTCTACTCCCACCTCCTTGTACTGAACATACTCCTCACTCCAACTACTATGTCTTCCATGTTGTCACTGTCATACACATAGCACCCATTAGGCTTCATACAGAACTTCGTAAAATGTTACTGGTTTATGCAGACTACAAAAAAGGCATTTAGAGCACTGTGGTCAAAGGAGAAGTTAGAAACTACCTGTATCAGTAAATTTATGCATATATGTCAAAATCTATATATCATACATTTATATGTCAAAATATATTTTAAAAAAAAGCTGCAGACAGGGTTGACCTGTGAAAATACCACAAGAACACAGAGACATCCAACTTTTTGGAGAAATAAATGAATTTCTCAACTTCGCCACCCAAACTGCTCAGCAGTATCCTTGAAATACTCTTCCACATAAATATTCACAGAGAAAAATTATAACAATGATTTCTAGGAGCACATTTAAAGAAAGTGAGAGGAATACTGTATGTCCTACTATACAGGGTGAGGCAAAACTCTAAACACATCCTTGTACCCGGCAATGATCTTGGCGGCGGCAATCCAAATTCTCGTGAATATAACAGACGCCCCATTGATGTAATTTTAAAAATCATGGAGTCATAAGTTCTGCCATATGCGTTGTCAACAGCTACTAATCTATATTGGGGGTCAGCAATGGCTATTAATATAACAGAAAAATATTTTTGGTAATTAAAGAATTCCGAGCCGGTACCGGAAGGTTTGACAATCCAAATATGTTTTCCATCCACTGCACCAACACGATTTGGAAATTGGCAAACTTCTCAGCAATTTGTAGCCACTGTTGTGTTTTGGGATGTGGGATATATTCATCACGCAATAGGTCCCTCAAGGCTCACCAAGTTTCACATACTATATAGGATACGGTAGAAATTCCCATCCTAAACTGAAAATGCAGTGACAGTAAGCTTTCCTCTATAGCAAGACCCATAAAGGAGGAATGGGTCTTCTAAATTCAGTATCCTGTCTTTGAATTTTTTATGCAATCCAATGCAGTAGATCATCAAAACTTTCTATGGGCATGCAAAGAAAATTAAATAATTGAACTGGATATAATAGAAGCTCCAGATATAGTACAGAAAACACTTCTGGGATCATTTGTTTCAATGTTATTGGGTGAACCCAATATCAACGTCTTTGTCTTTCCCAGGCACATCTCCTTCATCTTGATTGTTGGATTAAAGCATTCAATCCAAATCAGATGTGTGCAGACAGCATGGTCCCAAAACACAAAGAGCAGGAATGATCATGGCTTGACTGCAAGCTCTATAAATATACAATAAAGTGCATACACTTTTCTGTACAATAGGGACAAATAGTCTACCAGTTGATAAATATTTTTGCATTTAAAAAGGTTCTTCACACTTCTAAACTGAATCCACTAAACTGAAGACAAAATGGAAAACAATGGATGTAACAGATCCTTTTTTTGGACCGGATCCATTCTAGCTGGATTCTTGAATGCAGGTGCAAAAGAAGCCTAACTGGTGCAATTTATAGAATATTGGCTTTCAAAGTGTGAAAGTATTAATTGGGAGGAAGGATGCATTATTTGGTGAAGGAAACGCTTTTGACCAAATTCCATTTTCAGATCCACCATATTAAATTCAGTTCAGGTTTTTCCAGTGGGAAGGGGGTCATGTGATATATCAGTCTAGCCAAGAAATACCAGTTCTGGAAAGATTTTACTCAGAAACACTAGAAATGTGTGAGCGTGTCCAGATTTTTGCCTCACTCTGTATTATGCTAGTCATTGACATTAGTTCTGTACCATAATTAAAAAGGTCTCCTTGAATAGGATGGGGACTGGAGAGATAGACGTTGATGTATAGTGGACATAGTGGGTTACATGTTCCTTTAATGAGCATTTTGCCAATCTCTGTAGATAAAGAGTTTTCTTGTGGGTCAAATACCACGCCTAATACAGGTAAGGCTTTGTAGTTCATAATAGGTATACAGGAATGTTCAGTGTCGGACTGGGGTGCCTAGGGCCCACCAGTAAAATTTATTTTGGATGTCCACATTATGGACACATTCAAATATTACCTGCTTACACAGCAGCAAGATGCTACCAGATGATTGAATATGAGGTCCCTGCAGCAACTTTGAGAAGGTAGGTCCTGGAGAAAAGAGGATACTGGCAGGTTTTTCTCCATACCTAGAAGTCATCTAAGCTCTGATTGTGTCTATAATAATAAACTGGGCAGTTTCTTTAATAAGCTATCAAGTTTTCTATATGAATATACTCTGGTTGCAGTGCTTTACATTGAATATATGTATGTCGTGCAGTAAGTCTACTGTGTTATGTGCCATTTGTGCAGGGGGCGGGAGACTAGGGGCCCACCGGGGGATTCCCCTGTACCCCTGTGGGCCAGCCCAAGCGTGGGTATGTTGCTCTTGATATTTACATGAATATACAGCACATCTGCTAATAAATATGTCATAGTGATAGTGATAAAGTTTTCATTGGTGGAGGTCTGTGCAGTGGTGTAGCTATAGGGGTCACAGCGGTCGCAGTTGCGACTGGGCCCCCTAAGCCAGGGGGGCCTTGAGGGTCCCCCCTTGCCACTTTCTGGGCCGCTCCGCCAATTAGGCAAGGTGCGGCGTGGCCCTGCGCACAGTTGGGGGGCAACGGCGGCGACATGGCAGAGGGAGATGAGCGCTTCCATTGTGGAAGCGCTCATTTCCATAGTCATCTGTATCGCCATCCTCAAGAAGGCGAAACAGATGCCTGTGCTGCGGGGCAGGGGAGGGAGAGGCGTCTCCCCTGCCCGTTCCTCTGATAGGCTACAGGAACTAGGCTTGCAGCCTATCAGAGACCGGCTCAGGCGGCGCGATGACGTCATTGCGCCGCCTCAACCGTACAGCGCGGGACACAGACCGGAAGAGGCCTGCATCGCATAGCTGCCAGCTCAATGGAGGTAAGTATATGTGTTTATTTTTTTTTATTGGTGCAGTCATGGTTCGGAGCTCTATTAGGAGTACTGGGGGCATTTTTTACTGGCACATGGGGGCACTAGTGGCATTTGTTACTGGCACATGGGGGCACTTGGGGCATTTGTTACTGGCGCATGGGGCACTGGGGGCATTTGTTACTGGCATATGGGGGCACTGGGGGGCATTTCTTACTGGCACATGATTTGGGGGACATCTATGAGGGTGGGACACTTTTTACTGGCACATGATTTTGGGGGGAATCAATGGGGGGGAGCACTTCTTGCTAGCACATTATTGGGGGGAAATTTTGGGGGCACTTCTGGCACATTATTGGGGCACTTCTTACTGGCACATTATTGGGGGCACTATGGGGGCACTTCTTACTGGCACATTATTGGGGGGAAATTTTGGGGGCACTTCTGGCACATTATTGGGGCACTTCTTACTGGCATATTATTGGGGTGCACTATGGGGGCACTTCTTACTGGCACATTGGAAGCATTATTACTTCTGGGGCACAGTGGGGACATTAGTACTGTTGGGGGCACTATTACTAACAAGTGCACTCTGGCAGAGAATTATTAGTTGGGACTTTGGGAGCACTATTACTGTGGGGGCACTATTACTGTGGGGGCACCCTGGCACAGCATCAGCATAGCGCAGTTATTTCTGGGGGGCGTTATGTTTACACTATTACTGTCAGGGACACTATTTGCTGGGCGCAGTTATTTTAGGACACTGTGTGCCAATAATTATTGTGGTACTAGTGGCACAGTACTGGGGGTGGTAGGATGATTTGTCCAGAAGACGGGAGGATGATGGAAAAGTAATAAACTAAGATTTTTTGCTGTCAAACTGCAGAGATGAGAAATGGCTGAAAAATGGCGTCTGGTCTGAAAGGAGAAGATGAGGAAAGAGAACATCTACATCAGTGGAGACGTCACTGGATGTAAGAGGTATGGGGCGCTGTATTAGGCTACATTCACACGAACGTTGTGTTTTGCGATCTGCAGATTGCGGATCCGCAAAAAAACGGATGATGTTCCGTATGGCATCTGTTTTTTTGTGGATCCACTGTAACAATGCCTATCCTTGTCCGCAAAACGGACAAAAATAGGAATGGACATACAGATGCAGACAGCACACAGTGTGCTGTCCGCATTTTTTGCTGACTCATTTAAGTGAATGGGTTTGCATCTGAGCCGCAAAATATGCGGATCGGAGGCCGCAAAAACAACTGTCGTGTGAATGTAGCCTTACCCTGTATGTTCTGTAGTGATATACGTAATGTTAGGAGAGAAAAGGTTAGGGTGAGAATTTGGCATGGGGGGGTTCAATTTTTGACTTGGCCAGCAGAAAAGCTAGATGCACCAGCGCCGAGGGAAGGGGGGGCCCCAAGCTGAACTCTTGCACCAGGGCCCATGAGCCTTTAGCTACGCCACTGGGTTTGAGCTCTGAGACTTCCCTTGATCACTAGAACTAGGAGAAAGAAGTGCTTACATAGTGCACACTCTGTGCTTGCTGCAAGCAACAAGCTCAATATTAAGTCTATTAGCTCATCTTGATTTCTTCTCCTGCAACAAGTAGAGAACGTGCTGTGTAACTCTCTCCTAGCTCTAGCAAAAGGCAGGGCTCTCAGCACTTTAAACCCGACCGAAAAAAACTCTTGATCTATACCTATGACATATTAAGTTTTCCCATAGTACAGTGTCAGTTTCAGACTAACTTTTAAAATGAGAAAGAATCTGTTCTAAATTTGATTATGTAATAATTGTTGGTAGTAAATGAGGTGTTTTCAGTGTTTCAGAAACAGTTACTCCTAATATTTCCACATGCAATCATATTTAGAGTTTAGAAACCATCAAACATGTAAGGTGTATCAGTTATATAGGTCAAAACACTTTCTTAAAGGGAGTGTCGCTTATCATTTGTTCTGAGACATAGTGACACATGTCCTTTTTTGTAATCTATTGTTATTTTCTGATCGTATAATTTTTTTTAATTCTATTTCCTAAACATGATTATGGGGGCTGCCATCTTGCTTGAACTGTTGTTTAGAGCAGCCACCATGTGCCATAGACAAAATAAACTGGAGGGGATTCATTAACTTCTATAGAAGAGTTTTCTAGGCATGCTCTTTGACCTGTGCCGAGGTCCTTGTACCAGAAAGTATAGATAAGCTTTGACAATCTCTTATTTAAATAGTGGATGCTTGAGACACCAGTGCGTGGCACCAAAGGGAAAGGCAAAAGTGTGGTCAGAAGGTATGCCAAGGTCAGGACTGGTACAGTTCATGCAAAAAAGTAAACAGGCAATAGGTCTGTGCAGACAACACAGGGTCAATATGGTGTTCAGGCAGAGGTCAGCACAGGCAGCACAAGGTCTACAGTAAACGGGCAGAAGTCAGGCGCTAGACAAGCTAGAAACCTTTCGCTTAGTCAATTCCTGTAGGGGAAGGCACCCTACATACCAAAATATTTAAAATTTTGACTAATCAGTCCTGAGCACCTGCTGCCTTTTGTCTGTACCCTACCTCCTATGTTTTTGTGCATAGTTGTGTTGCTTGCTCTTTTTTCCATGAATGTATGGCTTTTTTTTTTTGCTGCAATTTCTTCATGAAAATGTCTTCTGGCAAGCTTTCTCCAAACAGTATATATGTGTACCTGGATCCCACGTGTTTCTGTCAGTTCTGAGATGATGGAACTACATGAATTGTGAACATGAATTGTCTTTTGTCTGCTGCACTGTTTCCTTGGCTAACCCCTGCATCTATGGTGCTCAATGAGGTCAGAATTAATTAATGGTGCCCTCATTGCTGAGAAATACAGGTACATATTTGTATAATTAAAAAAAAGAAAGAAAGAAAAATAATAAAATGACAAGGTGTTTCCAAACTTTTGACCACTTCAGAAAGAGTAAAGGTTTAAGAGTATAAATTGCAAGTTTTGCAGAATCTTTTCCTATATGTGGTGTTATAACGTGTTACAGCAAATAGATTTTTTTACGTTAAAGGGGTTCGCCCCATGTATTGGTAAATTAAAATGACTGAAAATGCTTAAATATTACTTTATTATAAATTCCCAAATACCTTTCATTAGTTGTAATGGCCTAATTTTATATGGGGAGGAATCATCTGGGGAAATAAAATGGCCACCGTCCTATTAGTACACACAAAGCCTGTCCTAACCAAACAGCAGGATAAGTTACTTCACAGGACAGCTAAAGTAAAAAGAGATTGGAAAAGGCAGGCTGTGGTAATGTGGCGCTGCCGTAATGTAGTAGTCTGCATACAGATGCTGTAGTATTTCATCAGTCTCCTTGTGAACTCCATTCCTGATGGAGATTCAGCAGAAGATCTTATCCTCTGTATTCAGGACCATAATCCCTGACAAGCAGAGCAGAGAGGAGGATGAGGCAGATATTTACCTCAGTCTTGTGAAGTAACTTGTCCTGCTGTGTGATTAAGGCAGGTTTTGTGTGTACTAATAGGACGGTGGCCATCTTATTTCTCCTAATGATTGCTTCCTAGACAAAACGAGCCATTACAACTAATGAAATGTATTTGGGAATATATTTATAATAAAGTAATATTCATGTATTTTTAGTCATTTTATTCTATGTTCTCCCAGATAAACCCTTTAAGTAGTTGTAGGAACATCTTCAAGTAATGTTTTTAAAGTTATCTCCAGTTATAGCAAACTCCTGATCTTATCCATCAGATCTGGCAGTTGGAATAGAGGGTGCAATGCACAATGGAAAGAACTTTGCCATAACTTGAAGCTCTGGGGCCGCAATGCAAAATTTTTAACAGAGATCCCCACCTGTTATGTTCCATTTATAATACTAGTGTACTCTTATGGGGAGAAAGGCCTTTGGGCCCCTTAGTGTAACCAGGCCCAGTTGCACCTGCTATCTCTGCACACCACATTATAGCTACCAGTGATGGCCTCATTGTTTGGACCCCCATTGATCAGAATATTTCAATGACAGGTCACACTTTTTCTGAAAATAGAGTTGAACTTTTAAAAAAAAATCACTTTTTATAAAAAAAAATCTTGCTGGTTATTGCTGCATTTTTTACTAGTTGTACTGCTCTTGAATTTAAAATAAATTATCACTGATTACATTTATTCTCTCCATGTCCATACAGTTATTTACGCAGATTTTAATATATTGTCACATCAAAATGAACACTTTGATAACAATACTAATTGACCGACCTACCTGAAGAAACAGCTGTACTTATATAATGAACGATGGCACAAAATTGAGTTTACTATCTGTAAAGACGAGTACTAACGGTGGGATCTGCAATGATAGAATCTCAAACTTTAGTGGTTAAAAGTCCAAATAACCTAAAACATCAAAATAAACACCTGCCCATCTGGGTGCGAACTAATACAAGGAACTTCTCTCTCACCTACGCCTTCAGCTTGTCAGGGGATCAGGTTTCACACAGCCTCTTGGTCAAACAGCCACCATGCTCTGACTGAGGCTCTGAGGCCTCTATTTATTCCTCCAGTAATTATCCCAGAAGCTACACATGGGATATCCTCAGATTAGAGGGAATAGCAGTGCTGGAGTAGGGTGTGAACCTTGCACAACTGGAACCAGAGGGATCCGTTATGATTCCCATAGACTTCTATTAAGACGGATCAAAACGGAATGCCTCTTAAACACTTCCGTTTCGACTCCTGTCTTATAGATTCCGTTATTTTCCGTTATAACCATGTTATAACGGAAAACAAAAACGGAATCCATAACGGTGATGTGAACCCACCCTTACTATGTGAAATTGCCTAAATAAAGGTGCGTCATATGGCTGAAACTGTTATTTTGAAAATTCTTTCAAATAACTCTTAAACGAAAAATCTACTCTTTTTTCTCTTTGAACTGTGTAGAAGAAGAAAAACAAATCAATTCAAACCATGCAAATAAAAGAAAAACTACTTCTACTGGAAGATATGGCTTTCAGACTGTAGGCTGCTGACTTTTGTCTTGAATAACAACTTTAAATTCTAATGATGTCTGACTGTGACATGATAACGCACATGTCATATTTGACATTCAGTCAATTGCAACTTTTTATTTTGATGGCAAGTGCTAAAATCCTGAATCATTAAAGTATTAACAGGGAACAGTCAACATCTCTGCTGTTTCTTCTGCCAAACAACTTCTCTAGAACAAAAATTAAGGACATAAAAAGTAAACACTAAAAAGCTGGTGCTTTTACTTAATAAAAAAAGGAAAGATATGGTCTTGAAATATACTAGTTATTAAATAGTATACTAGTTTTTGCTAACTTGCTAATAGTTTGTGAAATCAAGTGCAATTTAATATTTAGTGTATTGGAGTCAGAAATCAACCTCCTGTATAATTTTGGGTGATTTTAAGGTTCTCAGTGGCTCCCTGTCTGCAACCGTTCCACTACTACTAACAGCTTCTTTGTGTTTGATAGGAACTCGATGCATGCAATATCCATTACGGCCAGGATAAAAACATCATTCACTTGTCGTATTCTCCAGGCACCCCCAGGTGATCAGGGAAAAAGCCTAGCAGATTATATATTTCACTTATAGTATTCCCTTTTTCCCTAGAACATGTTACACTCATTGGTACTCACAGACCTCAAAACATAGACACAAGTTGGTTTTCCCCTGGCTGTATTGGTTTCAGTGGTCATCAAAGGGTAACAAGCAGTAATTTGGACTGCATTACTTGGCTAATGCAATTTCCTACAGTAGTCCTTTATGGGTCAGGCAATTAATGTTAGCAACAGAGAGACTATCAAGGCAAATTAGCATTAATGGGATCCATTCGAGTTTCCATCAGGCTTGTCAGTATTTCTGAGCATGAGAACACCATATTCTGAGACAATATTCTTGCTGTCCATCCCCAGCGGACCCCAGGGATGTTTGAGTCTACGAAAGCCATGATGTTACAAAGTTACACAGTGTAAGGGGTCGCTCTCTCAAGCAGGGCGGCGATGAGACATTCCTCTGCAGACAACAGGATTAAAAGTCCAAACGATGCTTTATTTTATGACACTTCAGCAAATACAGGCGAACCCAGTTACAACTCACTGGGTAAGGTGAGATTCCAGCGTCACCAAAACATAAACCAACCAAAATAAACTCCTGCCCATCTGGGCTCTAGCTAATACAAATTTTGTTTCTAGCTCACCTATTGTCACGGACGTTCCTGTAACAGGTTGCAGAAAGTCTTCTAGACTTGCACTAGTGACATAATCTGACATGTTTTTCTTTTTGTGTTGTTGCTATTTACCACACCCCTTCCCCTCAGCTGTTGCGGGTGTGGTAATTGTCCTTCCCCTATTTATTCCTGCTTCCCTCTCAGTTCCTTGCGGTTTATAGTTTCATTGGACATTGTTGTGGATTGAAGTGGTTGTCTGCTGAGATTCGGTTGCTTCCATTTCTTCTATTAAGATGTGTCCTCTTTTCCCTTTTGTGTTTCCCCTGCTTTTCCCTGTTGTGTTTTGGTGTTTGGGCCTGAGGGGAGACTACTGTTCATCCAGGTTGGTGGAGGAAAAGTTTGTCTCATTCCAGTCACTGGCTTCAGGGTCCTTCAGGGACAGTTAGGGTCCCAGGTTTCCAGCATATGAACTCGCCTACATTCAAGGCCTGTTCATACTGGTAGTTAGCCAGGACTAGAATTAGGGTTTTTCTCTAGGAGGTGTCCATCTGCCTTCACTAGTTTCCAGGCCTAATCCCATTTCCTTTCCCCCTCCTCCTACTGCGCTTGGTGTGGAATATTTCCCCCACACCGGAGCGTGACACCTATTGAGTGCAGGTCACACCTCAGGCTTCACTAGCCAGCAAGACGGCCAGCTTTTTAGGCTTTCCAGGCATAACTACAGCTCTTAGACTGACATCCTGGGATGTGCATTATTTCCCCCTAATGATCCCAGCTGGCCTCAACTGCGATCTCCTCAGGTTAGGGGAAAAACATGCCCTGGAATGGGGTGGATGGCTTCAGCAACTAAGCCTTGCTGAAGCCATAGCATCCTCCTGGATTTTATTTACCTCACCCATTTGAGGAACCTGGGTGGGATATACACCCCTTCCAGGACTTTACCGTACACTTTACCACAATAGTTACACAGTCAATACAGTTGAAAAAAGACATAAGTCTGTCAAGTTCAACCAAGTTTGAAAAGACTCTATGATCTACTATTTTTCTTTTTCTTCTGCTGTAACTATAGAGTCTCTTTAATTTATCTTTGAAAAAAGTAGACTGCGTGCCTTGTGAAGGAAGGGGTAAATCATCATAGCAGTACCACGACAACATAAAAAAGCATTAATGAGCAAAATTTTGGAGAAACTAACTCTTCCAAAACTTGTGTGACCACTGTGTGAATGCTAAATATCTAATAGTGTTTACAGCTGTGCACCTTTCTCCCATATTTAGGTGCAGTAAACAGATAGTAAAGCACTTTGACTTCTTAAAGGGGTTATCCCATGATAAAAATGAAAAACAGAACTTGCCACAAAGCACCACCTATGTTCTTATTTGCAATTACCTACATTGTAGCCTACACTTGAAGCTGCACAAATCCTCCTGCCACTCCATAGAGTAGCAATACAGGTATGGAAGAAGGTTAAGAGACTGGTGCACGTAATGGGGCAGATGGCTGAAATGCTTCTGTGGCTTAACTCATGCCTTCCTCATATTAATAGAGATGAGCGAGTAGTGTTCGATCGAGCCGGTATTCGATCGAATACTACGCTATTCGGCATACTCGATTTCAATCGAGTATAACGGCGATGGCGCACTTAGAATTCGTTTCCCCTCCCACCTTCCCTGGCGCTCTTTTTCCACCAATCAACATGCAGGGGGGGTATGACAGGCACGCTGAGCACGCTGGCAGCGCGAAAACAGCGTCTACATGGATTGGCTGGAAAAACCATGTGACCTCGAATATTAAAAACTCAGCTCTTCCTGCTCGTACGCATATGCTGCGTGAACTTAGTCAGGGACAGAGGCTGGAGAAGGGACAGACAGGTTTTAGCAGTTGGACAGGCAGGAGCGTGATTAAAAGCCCTTATCAGGGCTACTATAGTGCACTACAGTGATAGCTTTACTACAAGATACACTTGTAGTATCACAGAGAACGGCTGCCGTATTCAGGGATAGCTGCTGGAGTAGGGACAGAGAGAGGCATTAGTGGTGTATTAGGTGCTCTGCTACATACCAAACTATATTTGGCACTACTGTTCAGCGTTCTTTTTGGCTGAAAAACCCTGTTATATAACTAGTGTGTATATGCACCATCTTGATCTGGCAGTATACGGCTGTGAATTTTATTTTATTTTTTTAAATACAGTTTATTTGGCTCTAGTGTTCTGGGTTCTGCCTGCAATACCCTTGGTTTGTAATACCAGGTGTAAATACCCACCGTCTGTTAAGTTAGTAAACGGCTGTGTACCTTGAAATATACAATATCTAGGCCATTTAATAGGCCACTGTACTGTGCGTTTTCTTGCTAAATTATTTCACATACCTGGTGTAAATACCCACCGTCTGTTCAGTTACTACACGGCTGTGTACCTTGAAATATACAATATCTAGGCATTTTAATAGGCCACTGTACTGTGCGTTCTCTTGCTAAATTATCTCACATACCTGGTGTAAATACCCACCGTCTGTTCAGTTACTACACGGCTGTGTACCTTGAAATATACAATATCTAGGCATTTTAATAGGCCACTGTACTGTGCGTTCTCTTGCTAAATTATCTCACATACCTGGTGTAAATACCCACCGTCTGTTCTGTTACTACACGGCTGTGTACCTTGAAATATACAATATCTAGGCATTTTAATAGGCCACTGTACTGTGCGTTCTCTTGCTAAATTATCTCACATACCTGGTGTAAATACCCACCGTCTGTTCTGTTACTACACGGCTGTGTACCTTGAAATATACAATATCTAGGCATTTTAATAGGCCACTGTACTGTGCGTTCTCTTGCTAAATTATCTCACATACCTGGTGTAAATACCCACCGTCTGTTCTGTTACTACACGGCTGTGTACCTTGAAATATACAATATCTAGGCATTTTAATAGGCCACTGTACTGTGCGTTCTCTTGCTAAATTATCTCACATACCTGGTGTAAATACCCACCGTCTGTTCTGTTACTACACGGCTGTGTACCTTGAAATATACAATATCTAGGCATTTTAATAGGCCACTGTACTGTGCGTTCTCTTGCTAAATTATCTCACATACCTGGTGTAAATACCCACCGTCTGTTCTGTTACTACACGGCTGTGTACCTTGAAATATACAATATCTAGGCATTTTAATAGGCCACTGTACTGTGCGTTTCTCTTGCTAAATTATCTCACATACCTGGTGTAAATACCCACCGTCTGTTCTGTTACTACACGGCTGTGTACCTTGAAATATACAATATCTAGGCCATTTAATAGGCCACTGTACTGTGCGTTCTCTTGCTAAATTATCTCACATACCTGGTGTAAATACCCACCGTCTGTTCTGTTACTACACGGCTGTGTACCTTGAAATATACAATATCTAGGCATTTTAATAGGCCACTGTACTGTGCGTTCTCTTGCTAAATTATCTCACATACCTGGTGTAAATACCCACCGTCTGTTCTGTTACTACACGGCTGTGTACCTTGAAATATACAATATCTAGGCATTTTAATAGGCCACTGTACTGTGCGTTCTCTTGCTAAATTATCTCACATACCTGGTGTAAATACCCACCGTCTGTTCTGTTACTACACGGCTGTGTACCTTGAAATATACAATATCTAGGCATTTTAATAGGCCACTGTACTGTGCGTTCTCTTGCTAAATTATCTCACATACCTGGTGTAAATACCCACCGTCTGTTCTGTTACTACACGGCTGTGTACCTTGAAATATACAATATCTAGGCCATTTTAATAGGCCACTGTACTGTGCGTTCTCTTGCTAAATTATCTCACATACCTGGTGTAAATACCCACCGTCTGTTCAGTTACTACACGGCTGTGTACCTTGAAATATACAATATCTAGGCATTTTAATAGGCCACTGTACTGTGCGTTCTCTTGCTAAATTATTCTCACATACCTGGTGTAAATACCCACCGTCTGTTCAGTTACTACACGGCTGTGTACCTTGAAATATACAATATCTAGGCCATTTTAATAGGCCACTGTACTGTGCGTTCTCTTGCTAAATTATCTCACATACCTGGTGTAAATACCCACCGTCTGTTCAGTTACTACACGGCTGTGTACCTTGAAATATACAATATCTAGGCATTTTTAATAGGCCACTGTACTGTGCGTTCTCTTGCTAAATTATCTCACATACCTGGTGTAAATACCCACCGTCTGTTCTGTTACTACACGGCTGTGTACCTTGAAATATACAATATCTAGGCATTTTAATAGGCCACTGTACTGTGCGTTCTCTTGCTAAATTATCTCACATACCTGGTGTAAATACCCACCGTCTGTTCTGTTACTACACGGCTGTGTACCTTGAAATATACAATATCTAGGCATTTTAATAGGCCACTGTACTGTGCGTTCTCTTGCTAAATTATCTCACATACCTGGTGTAAATACCCACCGTCTGTTCTGTTACTACACGGCTGTGTACCTTGAAATATACAATATCTAGGCCTTTTAATTGGCCACTGTACTGTGCGTTCTCTTGCTAAATTATTTCACATACCTAATTATATACCCAAATATTGTATTTGCAACAAAAAAAAATAAAATGCGGAGGGGGGCTAGCGGAATCGGACGTGGACGAGGACGGGGGCGCGGAAATGCTGTTGGGGGCCTTGTTGAAGCCAGTGGGGATACAATGCGTGCTGGTGAGGGTCAGCCAGGATCCCGCTCATCCAGAATCCCTGCCTTTATGGGACAGTTAAGCAGGGGGCGGGTTACACCGCTGTTGAGGCCTGAGCAGGTTGAACAGGTGGTGCAATGGATAGCCGATAGCGCTTCCACACAGTTGTCCACCAGCCAGTCATCCACACAGTCTCACTCTGACCCTCCTTCCTCCACACCTGGCCAACAGAGTCATCCCACCATTGACCCCTCCCAGGAGCTCTTTTCGGGTCCTTTTTCAGATGTGCCGGAAGAATCCCAGGAGCTAGCAGAGGAATTTGTTTGTAGTGATGCCCAAACACTTGAGTTTTCGCCATCTCCTGCTTATGTGGACCCTGAGCCAGCATCTGTTATCATGAGCGATGATGATGATGAGACGCAGTTGCCATCAAGGGAGGCTGTTGGAATGTCCAGTGGGCAGGAGGAGGAGCAGAGTGAGGAAGAGGAGGTGGTGGATGACGAAATGACCGACCCCACTTGGCCAGGGGTGATGTCCAGCGGGGAAAGCAGTGGAGAGGTGGTGGTCTGCGCAGCACCGAAAAAGGCAGCAAGAGGCAGAGGGATGTCCACAGGCAGAGGGATGTCCACAGGCAGAGGGATGTCCACAGGCAGAGGACAGTCCAGACAGAGTAGTGAGGCCACAGCCAGCACGGCCGAAGCTGTTCCCGGCAGCGGGCAGTCGCGTGAAGCTCCCCCATCGAGGCCTCGTACTTCTGTGGTGTGGAGATTTTTTAATGTTTGTGCGGATGACAAACTGAGCGCGGTTTGCACACTCTGCCACTCAAAACTGAGTAGGGGCTCTGAGAAGAGCAATCTGACCACCTCAGGCATGCGGCGTCACTTGGAAGTCAAGCACTGGGCTGAGTGGGAGAGAGCAAACACAATACAAACTGCGCCCGGTCCTGCTGCCACTGCCTCTTCCCCTTTGTTGTGTGCTGCCACTGCGGTCCAGACCTCCAGCCAGGACACCTCCACATCTGCCTCTGCCTCGGCTACTTTGGGGCCTTCTCCTTCAGCCTCCCCTTCCCCCGCCTCTTCGCCTGCACCCTCACACTCCTCGTCCCAACAACTGTCCATCTCGCAGGCGTTCGACCGCAGGCGGAAGTACGCCTCGAGTCACCCCCAAGCCCAAGCCTTAAACTGCCACATCTCCAAACTGCTGGCCCTGGAGATGTTGCCGTTTAGGCTTGTGGAGACGCAGGCCTTCCGCGACCTGATGGCGGCTGCCGCACCTCGCTATTCCGTCCCCAGCCGCCACTACTTTTCCCGGAGTGCCGTCCCCGCCCTGCACCAGCACGTGTCGCGTAACATCAGGCGGGCCCTGAGGTACGCAGTCAGCACAAAGGTCCACTTGACCACCGACTCGTGGACAAGCGCTTGCGGCCAGGGACGCTACATCTCTTTGACGGCACACTGGGTGAATGTAGTGGAAGCGGGGGCGGGGTCGCAAACAGAGACGGCCTACCTACCACCCCCCGCCCAAGATTGCCAGCATGGGTTCTGATAAACCCCCCTCCTCCTCCTCCTCCTCCTCCTCCTCCTGTGCCTTAACATCTCCCTCAGCCGCTAGCTGGAAGCGTTGCAGCACTGGCGCGGGGAGACGTCAGCAGGCGGTGCTAAAGCTCATCAGCTTGGGCGACAGGAAGCACAGCGCCCCAGAGGTGAGGGACGCCATATTGCAGCAGACGGAGATGTGGCTGTCGCCGCTGCAGCTAGGACCAGGCATGGTCGTGTGCGATAACGGCCGTAACCTGGTGGCGGCTCTGGAGCTTGCCGAACTCAATCACGTACCATGCCTGGCCCACGTTTTTAATCTGGTAGTCCAAAAATTTCTGAAGACTTACCCCACCTGGCAGAGCTACTGGTGAAAGTGCGGCGCTTGTGCGCTCACTTTCGGAAGTCAACTGTAGCTGCTGCTAGCTTAAAAAAACTCCAGCAACGCCTCCATTTGCCTGAACATCGGCTGTTGTGCGACCTGCCCACTCGCTGGAATTCCACCTATTCCATGTTGGCCAGGGTGTGTGAGCAGCAGAGAGCATTGATGGAGTACCAGATTATGAATCCACGCGTGCCTCCAACTCAGCTCCCTCAGTTTGCCAACCACGAGTGGCCATGGATGGCAGACATATGCGATGTACTGCGTATCTTTGAGGAGTCCACCAAGAAAGGTCAGCAGCGAGGACGCTATAGTGAGCGTAACCATCCCGCTCCTAGGCGTCCTTAAAGAATCCCTCATCGCAATAAGGGAGAACGCATTGCACGCAGAGGAGACGGGGGTTGGAGGAGACGCAACGGAGCTACACAGTCAGTCCACACTTTTTGTCTGCTTCACGGTGGCAGTTGCAGGAGGAGGAGGATGAGGAGGAGGACGACGTGGAGGTGGCTGTGGAAGAGGAGGAAGATGCTGGCGGCGAGGGTAGCAGTCAGGCTGTGTGCGTCCCATTGGTTCAGCGCGGATGGGGCGGAGAGGAGGCGGAAGAGGAAGAGGAGGAAATGGCAAGTGATCCTTCTGGTGGGGGCAGTGAGGTCATGCCTATTCAGAGTCTGGCACACATGGCTGACTTCATGCTGGGCTGCTTTTCCCGGGACACACGTGTTGTCCGGATAGTGGAGGACAAACTGTACTGGGTCTTCGCACTCCTGGACCCCCGGTATAAAGATAACGTCTCCTCTTTTATTCCGGTAGAGGAGAGGACGAATCGATTGCTGGAATACCAGAGGGAACTCGTGCAGAACATGATGGAGATTTTCCCACCCACCATCGCTGGCGGCAGAGAGGAGAGGGTCTCCCAGAGTCCCACAACATCCATCAGGCCCACAGCCACCAGGGGAACACTCTCCAAGGTGTGGGACACGTTCATGGCACCCCCTCGTGCAACTTCCATCACTGCGGGGCCCGCTATCAGCAGGAGGGACAAGTATCGGCGGATGTTGCGGGAGTACCTGGCAGACCGTAACCCTGTCCTCCCCGATCCCTCGGCGTCCTACACTTACTGGGTCTCCAAGTTGGACACGTGGCTGGAACTGTCCCTGTACGCCTTGGAGGTGCTTGCCTGCCCTGCCGCCAGCGTGCTATCAGAAAGGGTGTTCAGCGCAGCCGGGGCATTATAACCGATAAGCGCAGCCGCCTGTCAACCGACAGTGCCGACAGGCTGACGCTAATCAAAATGAACAGCAAGTGGATTGACCCGGACTTTGCTTCTCCAACCGTGGAAAGCAGCCAAAAGTGAAGTGCCATCTGTATGAAGTGCCATTTCCTCCTCCACCTCCTCCTCCTCCTCCTTAACCGCCGTAGAATTGCTCCGTAAAAAAAAATATATATATATTTATGGCTCTCCTCTTGGCCTCCACATAATTTTTAAGAGGTCTCACTCTTGGGCCTCCACTCTATTTGGCCTCAATCTCAGGTTTTAAGAGGTCTCACCTCTTGGGCCTCACATAATTTTTAAGAGTCTCACCTCTTTGGCCTCCACATATTTTTAAGAGGTCTCACCTCTTGGGCCTCCACATAATTTTTAAGAGGTCTCACCTCTGGGCCTCACACAAATTTTAAGAGGTCTCACCTCTTGGGCCTCCACATAATTTTTAAGAGGTCTCACCTCTTGGGCCTCCACATAATTTTTAAGAGGTCTCACCTCTTGGGCTCCCACAAAATTTTTAAGAGGTCTCACCTCTTGGGCCTCCACACAATTTTTAAGAGGTCTCACCTCTTGGGCCTCCACATAATTTTTAAGAGGTCTCACCTCTTGGGCTCCTACAAAATGTTTAAGAGGTCTCACCTCTTTAGCCTCCACACAATTTTTAAGAGGTCTCACCTCTTGGGCCTCCACATAATTTTTAAAGGTCTCACCTCTTGGGCTCTACAAAAATTTTAAGAGGTCTCACCTCTTTGGGCCTCCACACAATTTTTAAAAGGTCTCACCTCTTGGGCCTCCACAAAATTTTTAAAGAGGTCTCACCTCTTGGCCTCCACATAATTTTA
>ONZH01024468.1:0-66373 GCA_900303285.1 Rhinella marina | reverse complement strand
CACAAGTCCCAGCACAGGCACTGTGGCAGCAGCAGCCACAGAGCACAGCGCTTACCACAAGTCAGCCAGCAGGCACTGCAGGCACGCAGCAGCAACAGAGACCGCTACCACAAGTCCCAGCAGGCACTGTGCAGCAGCCACAGAATTCTATAGCTGTCCCTGAGCAGGTGTATGAAGCCCAGGAACTAGCAGAAAGCACCACAAGTCCCAGCAAGCACTGCAGAGCAGCAGGACGGTGGACATTCATCCATGTTTCAGGGTGATGGTGGTGACGGAGCAGAGCTCTATTGCTTGAGGAACAGACTGGGGCTGATGGCGGACATGGACCTGCTGAGTCAGGGGCAGGAGAGGACATACAGTCTGTGTGGGAATTACTGATGGTGACATAGAGGTGGACGGGGTGGGAGAAGCTGTGCAGAGTAATGTGCAGGATTTCCCCCCTTTACCTTCCACCGCACAAGGTGTGACAGACCCTTTCTAGAGCAGACGCTCCCCCTGTAGATCAGGCCCATGAGACCCGCCAGGAACCCCCCAGAAATGCCTGGAGCCGCGGCGCTCCATCCTTCTCCTCTAGTGCAGGCTATACAGGACAGGCATTTCAAAAGAAGGAATGTGGTGAGGTTCAAACACCGAGGCGCTAAAGAAGACCTCCCCGATAGGAAGGTTTGTGGTGAGGGAACTCCTGTGCCACCAGATGGGTTTCGTGCCGGCAGAAATCTTGGCAGTGATAAACCTACCAGATAGACAGGGCTACGATGTCAGCTTTAAGCTCATGTCTATAATCTGGATAGGTTCTGGGCTAGTTTCCCCAGGTTTAGGGACAGATGAAGGTGAGTAAATTCATTTTTATTCCAAATCTCCAAACCAGACCACTGTCACAGTCAACATCATATTCTGGAACGAGGCCGTTCCTCCCCAGGATTTTGTGGTGTGGCTCCGGAGGCACTGTGACCTTATGTCTGACCTGACTAAGAACAGGGACGATGATGGCATATGGACGGGAGGGTGGAAGGTCCTGGTCAAACTGCGCCAGCAGAAACAATATTACATGGCATCTACCAAATTCCTTTTACATCGGGAGAGAGAAAGGTGTCTGCTTTCTACCCTAGTCAGCCCAGGAAGTGCTTCAGATGTGGCAAGGCCGGTCATCTGGCCAGTACCTGCACTGTGGTGAAGTGCAATCTGTGTGGTGAGGTTCGGCCATGTAAGTGCAAACTGTGAGACCATCAGATGTAATCTGTGTGGAAAACATGGGCCACCCTCACAGAGATTGCCCAGATGCATGGCAACAACATCTGTAAAGAGCTCCCTGATGAGGAACTGGTGGAAGAGGCAGAGGCTTTAGAGGAGGAGGCCTTGATGTCAGGCACAATACTGACCAGACAAGAGGTCCAGCAGGGGTCTGATAGTGTAGAGCCAGAACATCAGGGCTCAGAGAGTGTGCAGGATGACATGGAGACTGTCCCTCAGATCCAGCAACAGTCAGATGGAGATTCATTTGTATCACCATCTGTACCTGAGGAGAGCAAGAGCAAGCAGGGCAAGCGGAGGAAAAAAAGACCCGTCCTCCCGTATGCCGAGGCCGAATAAACATGGCCAGAGGACCAAGAAAAAAGAATATAGGTGCAGAAGTCATGGTGATATCCAATAGGTACGAGGTTCTGACAGAGTCAGATGGTGACTATGAGCGAGAGCTACAAAGGATAGACAATGAGTGTGAAGGCGACACAGGAGACCCCCCAACAAAAAGGAGACCCATTGCCATAGAAGATCAGGTAGAGTCAGACACTGGAACAAGTGGCAGACAAGAACTCGAGACTCTGACCCTATGATGATGGGGCAATCACTTCACTGCTTTCTACTTTGTTGTGCTCTGATGGCTGCGTTTCCTTTAAACATAGCTTCAAAGTAATGTGAACAGCATAAAAGTAAGCAGTACGAGACACGCTGTGTATGGACCATCTCTAAGTATCTCCGGAGGCAGATTCATCTTCTTGCAGGAGACCCCGTCTGAACACATTAGGGCTTTTTAGGTGAGGCAGAGAGAGACTGGGATCTGGTCCTTCTTTGGTCCTGGCTGTGGGCCTTTATGCCGGGGTTGGCTCATCCATGTTTACCACCAATAATGTGACAGTACATCGGTTAACAGAGGTGGCTATGGGTCGGTTGTCTGGTTCTAGAAGTCACTATTCATGTAGAAGGCTCCGGCTCATTAATATCTATGGCCCACAGTCAGTGGCAGAAAGGATCCAGTTATTCAGTGAGGTGAAGCAGTATCTCTTTACCTCAGTTCCCGTGGTAATGGCTGGAGATTTCAATGTCGCTAGAACATCGGGTGACAGATCCTCCGGCCGAGCAGTGACCAGGGACTCCAAGGTCTTGAATAATATGATCTCTCAGGCAGGTCTCAGTGATGTCTTCACACAGGGAGGAAGGAAGCCGAACTTCACCTACTCTTGTGCTGACAGAAGAAGTAGGATAGATTTGGCTTTTGTTAGTCCTGCAGAAACAGTCAGTGGGATGAAAGAGCGAGTGGTCCCTTATTCAGATCATCTGGCCTTGTTTTTCTGTTTAGGAGCCACTAAGCGTCCTGATGTTGGTAGGGGGCTATGGAGACTTAACTCCAGTCTTTTGGAAGACCCTTATGTCCAGAGAGTCGTCCACTCTCTTTTTCAGCACCAACTAGAGAGAGTGGACTTTTATGATAACATGGCCGACTGGTGGGAGGACGTCAAGGAGGAGATCAGATCCCTCTTAAAAAGACTGTCATTTAAGAAGGGGAAGAGTAAGTATAGCCAGTATCTCAAGCTGCGGAAAGAATTGGAGTCACTGTATTCGGCAGACGGGAGGGGACCAAGAAAAGAATCAACCAACTGAAATCTGAGATTGAGTCAGTATCAGTACAGCAGGTACACCTCCCTGGTCCTCGAACGCGATTATGGGTCCTTAGGGTCACCTGATCCCTTTGAGAACTGCCGGGAGCGTGTGGCTAATAAATCGGTCACAGGTCTCACTGACTCCCAGGGTGTTTTGCAGGAATCTCGGGAGGGTATCCTGGGGGTGGTGAGATCTTACTATACTGACTTGTTTCAGAAGAAAGTTTTGGATAAAGATAAGATGATTCAATTCTTGGAGGCAACTCCAGGCCCTGATACTAATGATCTGGACTTTTCTCCTTTAACAGAAGAATTAACGGTGGAGGAGGTTAAAGTGGCCATTGATCAGTTACATCTGAAGAAGGCACCAGGTCCAGACGGTATTACCGCAGAATTTTATAAGAAGTTCAGGGACCACTTAGCCCCAATCCTCGTGGACGTGTACAAAAATTGTCTAGAAAATCACCTGATGCCTCCGTCCATGAGGGTGTCCTCGTTAATTCTGCTGTCTAAAGGTAAGGAGCCTAGTGACATCAAGAACTGGAGGCCGATTGCCCTCTTGAATGTCGACAGGAAGATTCTGGCAAAAATTCTGTTCTCTAGATTTAGTCTGTTTTGTCCCGAGCACTGTTGTCAGGCTGTCAGTTCGGCACAGTAAAAGGGCGGAACATCTCTGGAGCAGTCATCTCGATAAGGGAGATGTTTGAGAGATGTAAAGCTCTGAGGTGTGGGAGATATGTTGTAGGTCTGGACCAGGCTAAAGCCTTCGACAGAGTAGACCATGAGTATCTATGGGCCACTTTGTCAAAGTACGGTATTCCGGGACAATTTATTGATTGGCTGAAGACCTTGTATAGAGAGGCTGAGAGCTTTCCTCTGATCAATGGTTGGCAGGGGGACACATTCAGGGTTGAGGCAGGGGTGAGACAAGGCTGCCCGCTGAGTCCCCTCCTGTATGTGTTTGCCTTAGACCCGTTCCTGAGGTCACTGCAGGAGTGTGATTTTCGGGGGGTGCCGGTCCCCCACTGCTTGCCCCTGGATGTTGTCGCCTACGCGGATGATGTGACTGTGGTGATATCTGAGCCTCGTGAGGTGGAGATGTTGTCTGCAGCCATCAGAAGCTACTCAGAGGCCTCAGGGTCTCTGGTCAACCTTGAGAAGAGTCAAGCTTTCTGGACACTGAGTTCTGATCCAGACTTTGATCTGCCGCAATTTGCGAAGGCCTCCACCCATATTAAGATCTTAGGGGTTAAATTCGGGAGGGATGATAACGCCAGGATAAATTGGGAAGAGAAATTGGATGCCGGAAATGTAAAGGTTCAGCGATGGAAGAACTGGAGGCTGACCTATAGAGAAAGGGTTAAAATGCTGAAGACTTACCTGGTCCCTGTCTTCTTGTATGTCTCTGCCGTCTTTCCTTTGCCAGAATCTTTCTCAGCTAGGCTCTTCAGCCTGTTCTTCCAGCTTCTTTGGGGGAACAGGTTGAACCCAGTAAAAAGAGGGATTACCTACCTACAGAGGAGAGAGGGGGGGCTGGATATGATAAATCCAAGGGTGTTCTTTGACTCCATGTTTCTAAAAGTTAATTTTGGTTGCTTGGACTCAGAGAACAGCTCCCTGTGGGTGAACAGTGTCAGGGACTGGATATTGCCTTTTGCAGAGTCTTGGATGCGAGGCGGCAGCCTCAAGAGGGGTCGGTTGACTCGTGGCTTCCTCCCCCAGTACCTGGAGTATGGTCTCAGATGCCTGAAGAAGTGGGGTATAGAGAAGTCTCACATTCAGACTAAGAGCAGGAAAGAGCTGTATGTCAGGGTGTGTAAGACCTTCTTCTGTTTACAGCCCATACTGAAAGACTGTACGACCGCCATAGTACAGGACAGTCTGAGGTTCCTTAACGCAGTGAGGCTCCCTCCTAAATTTTTTGATATTGCTTGGCTGTCTATGCATGGAAAACTCTTTGTTAAAGAGAACTTAAAATTTTTGAGCACATCAGATCGCATGTGTCCCTTGGTTGTCAGCAGCAGGAGACGATGGGACATTTTATATTAGAGTGCTGGGGAGGGAGGAAAATATGGCAGGAAATATCTTGTAAGCTAAAAATCCCAAGACTGCAGTCTCTTAAATACCCCGATATCATCTATGGAGTACCAACTAATGTAGGGGACATAGACCAGGGCACCATGTATCTTCATCATAACCATCATCAAGTACCATCACTGGAATACCAGAAACCCGAGTGTTCCATCAGTAACGAGCCATTCCAGCACACAAAAGCAGTGAACCTCATTATGTCAGAGCTGAGGTGGATCAAATCCCTGGAAGTCAGGAAAAATAGAAATAACTTGACTTTATGGAGGAATGTATATATGGATTGATGATACTTTTAATTCAATTGGATTATGTTTGATTATACTATTTTTCTCTCTGTTTAACAGAAATTGGACGCATGTTAAGCTGAAGTTATTAGGTTTGCTCCGTATTGGAGGTGTATGATTTTCCGTTTAAGGAAAATTGTTTGTTTTTGTTTGTTTTTGACAAATTTGTTGATAATGTATATGTCATATTTTTGTTTGTTTTTTACTAATAAAAATTGCCTCCTATGTACAAGAATATAAATACTATAATACTGCTCCTATGTATATAACTACTATAATACTGCTCCTATGTACAAGAATATAACTACTATAATACTGCCTATGTACAAGATATAACTACTATAATACTGTGTACAAGAATATATACAGCTCCTATGTACAAGAATATAACTACTATAAATATGTACAAGAATATAACTATGCTCCTATGTACAAATGTTAGAAAACTACTACTACTAATAATAATATGCTATGTACAAGATATAACTACTATAATACTGCTCCTATGTACTATATAACTACTATAATACTGCTCCTATGTACAAGAATATAAACTACTATAATCCTATGTACAAGAATATAACTACTATAATACTGCTCCTATGTATACAGAATATAACTACTATAATACTGCTCCTATGTACAAGAATATAACTACTATAATACTGCTCCTATGTACAAGAATATAACTACTATAATACTGCTCCTATGTACAAGAATATAACTACTATAATACTGCTCCTATGTACAAGAATATAACTACTATAATACTGCTCCTATGTACAAGAATATAAACTACTATATAATACTGCTCCTATGTACAAGAATATAACTACTATAATACTGCTCCTATGTACAAGAATATAACTACTATAATACTGCTCCTATGTACAAGAATATAACTACTATAATACTGCTCCTATGTACAAGAATATAACTACTATAATACTGCTCCTAATGTACAAGAATATAACTACTATATATTACTGCCTCCTATGCTTACAAGAATAATACTATATACTGCCTCCTATGTACAAGGAAATATAACTACTATAATACTGCTCCTATGTACAAGAATATAACTACTATAATACTGCTCCTATGTACAAGAATATAAACTACTATAATACTGCTTCCTATGTACAAGAATATAACTACTATAATACTGCTCCATGTACAAGAATATAACTACTATAATACTGCTCCTTGTACAAGAATATAACTACTATAATTACTGCTCCTATGTAAAGAATATAACTACTATAATACTGCTCCTATGTACAAGAATATAACTACTATAATACTGCTCCTATGTACAAGAATATAACTACTATAATACTGCTCCTATGTACAAGAATATAAACTACTATAATACTGCTCCTATGTACAAGAATATAAACTACTATAATACTGCTCCTATGTACAAGAATATAACTACTATAATACTGCTCCTATGTACAAGGAATATAACTACTATAATACTGCTCCTATGTACAAGAATATAACTACTATAATACTGCTCCTATGTACAGAAATATAACTACTATAATACTGCTCCTATGTACAAGAATATAACTACTATAATACTGCTCCTATGTACAAGAATATAACTACTATAATACTGCTCCTATGTACAAGAATATATAACTACTATAATACTGCCTCCTATGTACAAGAATATAACTACTATAATACTGCTCCTATGTACAAGAATATAACTACTATAATACTGCCTCCTATGTACAAGAATATAACTACTATAATACTGCTCCTATGTACAAGAATATAACTACTATAATACTGCTCCTATGTACAAGAATATAACTACTATAATACTGCTCCTATGTACAAGAATATAAACTACTATAATACTGCTCCTATGTACAAGAATATAACTACTATAATACTGCTCCTATGTACAAGAATATAACTACTATAATACTGCTCCTATGTACAAGAATATAACTACTATAATACTGCCTCCTATGTACAAGAATATAACTACTATAATACTGCTCCTATGTACAAGAATATAACTACTATAATACTGCTCCTATGTACAAGAATATAACTACTATAATACTGCCTCCTATGTACAAGAATATAACTACTATAATACTGCTCCTATGTACAAGAAATATAACTACTATAATACTGCTCCTATGTACAAGAATAATATAACTACTATAATACTGCTCCTATGTACAAGAATATAACTACTATAATACTGCTCCTATGTACAAGAATATAACTACTATAATACTGCTCCTATGTACAAGAATATAACTACTATAATACTGCTCCTATGTACAAGAATATAAACTACTATAATACTGCTCCTATGTACAAGAATATAACTACTATAATACTGCTCCTATGTACAAGAATATAACTACTATAATACTGCCTCCTATGTACAAGAATATAAATATACTACTATAATACTGCTCCTATGTACAAGAATATAACTACTATAATACTGCCTCCTATGTACAAGAATATAACCTACTATAATACTGCTCCTATGTACAAGAATATAACTACTATAATACTGCTCCTATGTACAAGAATATAACTGACTATAATACTGCTCCTATGTACAAGAATATAACTACTATAATACTGCTCTATTACAAGAATATAACTTACTATAATACTGCCTCCTAAGTACAAGAATATAAACTACTATAATACTGCTCCTATGTACAGAATATAACTACTATAATACTGCTCCTATGTACAAGAATATCACTACTATAATACTGCTCCTATGTACAAGAATATAACTACTATAATACTGCTCCTATGTACAAGAATATAACTACTATAATACTGCAGCCGTGTATGACCCTGGATAGCGTTATCGTTTTGATGTTGTAGTTCAGTTTTCACTCCTTTGGTTCTGATTCGGCCGCCGTCAGATACGTAGAGAACGCGTCAGACCGTGATGAAAATAAGAACCAAAGATCCGGTGTCCTCATGTGATGTCCCTTTAACGCATCGCCCTCTGCTGGAGACAGGGAAGTAATACGGTCTCTACACACAGGTTACACCAAGCTGAGGAGGGGGCTGTGCATTGCTATACGTCCCAGGCAGTGATGTAGATCTGGAGACAGACAGGGGACTCAATGTCAGGGTGACTCCCGTCAGGCCTATAATGGTGACACCACCCTAGAGTCTGACATTTTATGACAGCAGGAGTCATAACCTGCTAAAATGATGAAATTTCCCCTTTAAATTCCTGCATCCTGATACATGGTCCTAATACACATGGGGGGAGGTTATGGGATTTTGTGGAGTGTTATAATTAAAGGGCCCACTTTTTCTTTTCTTGGCTTTAACACCCTGATTGGGGCTGTGAATTGGGAAGGGGGGCAGTCTCTCCCTCGGGCCTCATTACAGAATAAAGGGGGCTTGTCGTTCTCACACGGCCGGTGCCTGAGATCTAGATAATGAGGCGGGCGCGGTGAATGGGGCTGTCAGCACCTCGCCTGCACGCCCAAAGTGCCGCATTTACACCGCTGAATAGACCGAGCTTACACCACTTTAAGGGGAATCAAACAGATGTCCGAACGGCCAGGACTTTTCTGCGCTAATAGAGGGTGTTATCTCACGCCGAATAATACCGCGTCTGAGAGAAAATCTCCAGATCCATCAAGACAGGTTACTAAGAAAGAGAAGAAGTACTCCACACACAACCATTATACATATAAATCTAATCTACATCATACATCATGTGCATACATTACTGATCCTGAGTTACATCCTGTATTATACTCCAGAGCTGCTGGTCCAGAGCTATACTCACTATTCTGCTGGTGCAGTCACTGTGTACATACATTACTTATCCTGTACTGATCCTGAGTTACATCCTGTATTATACTCCAGAGCTGCACTCACTATTCTGCTGGTGCAGTCACTGTGTACATACATTAGTTATCCTGTACTGATCCTGAGTTACATCCTGTATTATACTCCAGAGCTGCACTCACTATTCTGCTGGTGCAG
The DNA here is from genome assembly GCA_900303285.1 of Rhinella marina. Taxonomy (NCBI): domain Eukaryota; kingdom Metazoa; phylum Chordata; class Amphibia; order Anura; family Bufonidae; genus Rhinella; species Rhinella marina. The sequence goes on along the minus strand of ONZH01024468.1, from coordinate 57,114 downwards.
TCACTGTGTACATACATTACTTATCCTGTACTGATCCTGAGTTACATCCTGTATTATACTCCAGAGCTGCCACTCACTATTCTGCTGGTGCAGTCACTGTGTACATACATTACTATCCTGTACTGATCCTGAGTTACATCCTGTATTATACTCCAGAGCTGCACTCCACTATTCTGCTGGTGCAGTCACTGTGCTACATACATTACTTATCCTGTACTGATCCTGAGTTATATCCTGTATTATACTCCAGAGCTGCACTCACTATTCTGCTGGTGCAGTCACTGTGTACATATATTACTTATCCAGAACTGATCCTGAGTTACATCCTGTATTATACTCCAGAGCTGCACTCACTATTCTGCTGGTGGAGTCACTGTGTACATACATTACTTATCCTGTGCTGATCCTGAGTTACATCCTGTATTATACTACAGAGCTGCACTCAATATTCAGCTGGTGCAGTCACTGTGTACATACATTACTTATCCTGTACTGATCCTGAGTTATATCCTGTATTATACTCCAGAGCTGCACTCACTATTCTGCTGGTGCAGTCACTGTGTACATACATTACTTATCCTGTGCTGATCCTGAGTTACATCCTGTATTATACTACAGAGCTGCACTCAATATTCTGCTGGTGCAGTCACTGTGTACATACATTACTTATCCTGTATTATACTCCAGAGCTGCACTCACTATTCTGCTGGTGCAAGTCACTGTGTACATACATTACTTATCCTGTACTGATCCTGAGTTACATCCTGTATTATACTCCAGAGCTGCACTCACTATTCTGCTGGTGCAGTCACTGTGTACATACATTACTTATCCTGTACTGATCCTGAGTTACATCCTGTATTATACTTCAGAGCTGCACTCACTATTCTGCTGGTGCAGTCACTGTGTACATTACATTACTTATCCTGTACTGATCCTGAGTTACATCCTGTATTATACTACAGAGCTGCGCTCAATATTCTGCTGGTGCAGTCACTGTGTACATACATTACTTATCCTGTATTATACTCCAGAGCTGCACTCACTATTCTGCTGGTGCAGTCACTGTGTACATACATTACTTATCCTGTACTGATCCTGAGTTACATCCTGTATTATACTCCAGAGCTGCACTCACTATTCTGCTGGTGCAGTCACTGTGTACATACATTACTTATCCTGTACTGATCCTGAGTTACATCCTGTATTATGCTCCAGAGCTGCACTCACTATTCTGCTGGTGCAGTCACTGTGTACATACATTACTTATCCTGTACTGATCCTGAGTTACATCCTGTATTATACTCCAGAGCTGCACTCACTATTCTGCTGGTGCAGTCACTGTGTACATACATTACTTATCCTGTACTGATCCTGAGTTACATCCTGTATTATACTCCAGAGCTGCACTCACTATTCTGCTGGTGCAGTCACTGTGTACATACATTACTTATCCTGTACTGATCCTGAGTTACACCCTGTGTTATACTCCAGAGCTGCACTCACTGTTCTGCTGGTGCAGTCACTGTGTACATACATTACAGGACATTCCAAGGTCAGGGCAGGCAGAGGGTTAGAATCCAGTAAATGGGCAGAGGTCAGTACACAGGTAGAGAAACAAATAAAGCAACTGATTGCCCTGGCCCCCTCCCATTGGGGAAGACGGCTAAGGTACTAACAGGCCATTGGCCCATGTGATCTCGGCTATACATGCCCTGTCCCTTTAAATTTCCAGAAGCATACTTACACGCCCTAAGTTGGAGAGACAGTGTGGAGGGAGAAAGCTATCCCAGCTGGACCCACTGGGAAGAGTGAGGGGCTGCACCTCTGGGAGACAGGGGACCGGGACTAGTGAGTGGAGCCTCCACTGTCACAGGACTCACCACCACCTTCTTCTTTGGTCCAGACAGTTATAGGAATTTCTTCAGAAGAATAGGAGCATCAATGTTCTCAACGGGTTCCCAAGACCTCAGGCCCAAAACCCTTCTTATAACCAGGAGGAAGGTTTACCATCTTCTTCATGTGCAGAATAGTCTTGACTTCTCGCCCATTTTCCGTGCCGACCGGAGAAGAAGCAGGAACAGAACCTCTGGAATAGTGGACGGAGTTAGGAATATGTAAAGAGGCAGGAAGACATAACTTAGATCAAAATTACCAATGAGATGGGGCATCAATTGGTACGGGGTTACGTTGAGTCGGACGTTCTTTGTGGAAAGCCAGACCTTGTCCATGGAGAAAACTGAGGGGTAGTCCTGTGCTTGTGATCAGCAAACTTCTTCATACGAGCAGGAGACCTGTGGTATTCAGAGAAATCAGCTGCCGGAACCCTGAGAAGACCATTACTGGAAGAGGAATCTGTAACTGGTGGCCATACTCTATGAAGACAGGGGTCCTCCTGGTGGACTCACTGGGATGGTTATTGTAGGGTAACCCAACCATCCTGATGTGTCTCAAATTGTTGACCAAATCCTGATTGATGCGTTCCACGTCCCAATGGTCTGCAGAATAAAAGTCCAGTTTGATGTCCATCAGATTAGGGCCCTTTCACACGATGGTGGAGCACGGTCCGGGATGGTCCGTGAAAACCTGGACTGTGCTCCTTCTGAGGTCAGCAGCGCACGGCGTCATTGGTTGCTATGACACCGTGCGCTTCCTGAGGCCGCCGCTGTGCAGTGATACACTGTGCACGCTCATATAGAGTGTATCACTTTACAGCGGCGGCCTCAGGAAGTGCACGGCGTCATAGCAACCAATGACGCCGTGCGTTCCTGCCCTCAGAAGGAGCAAGGTCCGGGTTTTCACGGACTGTCCCGGACCGGGCTCCACGGTCGTGTAGAGTGAGCTCTCCAGAACCTGGAAGTGATCCGCACTCCTCGATCTGACGCGATGTGAAGCGGCAACATCGGAAAATATGTTTCAGGAATAAGTTGACTGGCAGAAGAAAGAATGGGCAGAGCTATGGAATGCCAGTTGGCCTGCACCACCATGGTCATACAGCATCCAAAGGAATAAGGCAAATCCGTTAAAAAATTCATGAGAACATGTTACCACGGGTGACTGGAGGGAAGTAAGAGTCCTGCAGGTCTTAGTTTTGGCATAAGTAGAGCATGAAGCAACAGAATCCCGGACATCCTTAGAAATTGTAGACGACCAGTAGCATTGTGTTAATGGTCAGCAACCTTGGAGCGAAGCCCCCACGCCAGAACCTGTCCTTAAAGAAGACCTCTCCTTGATCCTGACATGTCTGGTTTAATAGCTTCATACATTCCCCATGTAATAACAATTCTGGAGCATCTATTCTTATGTCTCTATGTTGTGCCATTCCTTTATTATTTCTACTAGAAGTTATGAATGAATTGCTAGCAGTCTGCAGTAAGGGTATAGAGGGGAGGTAACCAGTTGGGGGTGTGTCCCTGCACAGTCTGAACATGACATCACTGATTGGTAGAGAGTGAGTCTGTGCATTGACACCCCCCCAACTGGTCACCTCCCCTCTGTACCCTTACTGCAGACTGCTAGTAATTCATTCATAACTTCTAGTAGAAATAATAAAGGAATGACACAACATACAGACATAAGAATAGATGTTCCAGAACTGTTATTACATGGGGAATGCATGAAGCTATTATACCAGACATGTCAGGAGCGGGGAGAGGTCCTCTATAAGCTGAACCAGAGTGACTTAGATAGTGCAGACCAGGTCACTGATGGACTGGGGTTGAAGGCAAGGGGACAGGGGCATCAGCCTTCATATTCTTCTCAGCAGAATGGAAATGAAGAGCAAAATTAAACTGGGCAAAAAACCAAGACCACCGGGCCTGGCAAGGATAAAGACGTTGAGTGGTCTGCAGGTTTTTATGATCTGTGTGGATGACTATTGGATGACTGGCGCCTTCCAGAATGAGTCTCCACTCAAGAGCCAATGTAACGGCGAGTGGTTCTCTGTCTCTGATAACTGTAGGGGAGAAAGACTTCTAGAAGAAGCCACAGGCCCCATCTTATCAGATGAACTTTTCTGAGAAAGGACAGATTCAGCTCCCATGGAGGACACATCCATCTCAAAGAAGAACTGCCTGGAGACATCAGGATGATGTAGAACCGAGGCTGAGGAGAAGGACTGTTTGAGGGACTGAAGTGCAAATTCTGCCTCAGGTGTCCACTCCATGGCATTTGCCCCTTTGTCGTTAAGAGTGGAGATAGGGCAGTCAGTGAAGAAGTGAGGGATAAATTGCTTGTAGTAATTGGCAAAGTCGTGGTCAGAGATTATATAGTCAGGGAAGTCTTCTCAGACAGACAGTCGTCAAACACAGCATGTAACTAGTGTTGATCGAGCACCATAGTGCTCAGATGCTCGGGTAGAACACTGGGTGATGCTGGAGTCTACAGAGCACCGGAGCACAATGGAAGTCAATGGGAGAACCAGAGCACTAAACCAGACACCCCCTGCTCTGAGGAGGGGAGGGCGTCTGGTTCATAGGGAAAGGTCAGAAAATGATGGAAACACCACTGAAATGGTTGGGAAACAGCATGGGGAAGATGTTTCTGGATGCATCTTGGACTCCCAAAGTATTTAGGATGTTCAAATGTTATACAGCAGACGTAGCGCAGGGATATCGCCGTCCCTAACGGCAGAAAAAATACACTGAATGTCCCAGATATTCTAGGATGTTCAAACGTTATACAGCAGACGTAGCGCAGGTAATGTCGCCTTGATTAGCGGCAGATAAAAAATACACTGGATGTCACAGGTATTTAGGATACACAAACGTTATACAGCAGACGCTGCGCAGGTAATGTTCGCCTTGATTAGCAGCAGAAAACAATACACCGGCATGTCACAGGTATTTAGGATACACAAATGTTATTACAGCAGACGCTGCGCAGGTGGTGTTATGGCAATTTCGCGCAATTTTTGCCCCCAAAAAATATATATATTGCAGCCAGATAAAACAATAGTCCTTAAAAGGATGTTTGGGGTCTTTTGAAACGAAAAACTAACCCTGCCTAACAAATTCCTATCCCCTACACTATCTGTCCCTCGTTGCAGCAGCTCTTCCCTGACTAAGACTGAGCCGGATCACATGTCACCGGGTGCTATTATAGTACCTGATGAGGTGTTCCCGGCCAGCCAATCACTGTAATGCCAGTAGCCAACATGACTACAGCATTACAGTGAATGCCAGTACCATTCCCGCAGCTGATTGGCTGCCGTAGCATCCCGCTTCGAGCAGACGTGGTGTTCGGCCCGAACACTGCGATGTGCCGAGCATAGCCCATGCTGGAGCGAATAACAGTGTTCAGCTGAGCATGCTCGCCGAACACTACATGTAACCTGTTATCCTGGAGCAAGCTGCAGGGATAATATGGAGAGAGAGTGTTACGAAATATTCATAGCGGCCATCGGGGGTATTAGACACCCCCCCTTCCCAAATACTGATTACGTTGTATGCCCCTCGGAGATCTGATATCGTGAATATCCTGGCTCCACACAGTCTATCAAAAAGTCTGGGAATAAGGAGCAGAGGGTATTTATTCTTGACCGTGACCTTATTAAAGCTTTGATAGTCGATACATGGTAGAAGAAAACCGTCCCTCTCCTTGATGAAGAAAAAGCCGGCTCCAGCTGGAGAGGAGAACTTCCGGATAAATCCCCTCTTTAGGTTCTCTTTGATATAGTTGGACGTGGCCCAAGTATCAGGCAGCGACAGAGGGAAGACCTGGCCACAAGGTGGAGTAGTTCCAGACGATAGGTGAATAGGGCAGTTGTAGGTGGTAGGAGTCTCGGCCTCCTTCATGTCAAAGCAGATCTGCGTAGCTGGCATAGGGCGGAGGCAGGCCCTACAGGTTGGGTGGGTCTTGGCGGTCCCTGGACTGGGAAGACAGTTAGTCAAGTATCTCCAAAGAAGGATCTCCCCACTATCCCAGTTGATCACAGGGGCATGAAGGCAGAGCTGGGGCAATCCCAACAAGACTGGGCTGGAAGATTTGGGTGGGACATAAAAGGAGATCTTCTCCGAATCCAAGGCTCCCACCTGGAGATCTGTGGGCATGGTGGAATTTTGGATTGGAATCCGGAACAGATGTCACCTCCAAAGGTTTCTCCAGGTGGATATGCCGGCGCTGGATCCCCAAAGTCTGGTGCATGGAGTTACCTGCCGAGCAGGAACCCAGAAAGGCCTGTTCAGTAAGCTGAAACATAATCCCAGAAAAGTCCATTTTGGAGAGTAGGTACTCTCGCGGAGAGTTGTCTCTCATGTTGACCATAGGCCCTGGAGTTTCCTGCCTTGTGGGGACAGGACCTGACATAATGCCCTTTGTCACCACAGTCATTGGCGCTCCTCCTTAGACAGTCTAACTCTGTCCATCTCAATGGGTTCTGGCAGGAATCGAGGGAGTTTTCGAGTGGTCCAGGCTTGCTGAAATATTGTTGAGGTAATGCAGAGGGTGCTCCTGGCGACCACACTGGTTAGTCAGTCCGTTTTTAAAGCCCCTAACTCCCACAACTCCAGCAGTGGGAAAAGTAGCTAACTGGAGGGGGAGGGCTGCTTTAGATGCTGCTACTGGTCTGTTGAAAGAAGAAATTCCAGCTTTCAGACAATATCAGAATGACAGCAATATGTTCAGGACAGAGGAAGATATCACTGATAGAAATACATCGGGATTCTGTGAATGCAGCTGAAAGTGAAAGTAAAAATAGGTTTTACTAGCAATTAATCCCGGCTTGATTTCTCACAGTGATTTCTCGTCTGTTGCTTGGAATTTTGGTCTTGTATGAAACCCTGGACTGTCACCTTTCAAACAAGACCAGTTGCATGTTTCTAGCTGCTACTATTCAGGAGATAGCAGCCTCCCCCCTCCAGTTAGCTACTTTTCACACTGCTGGAGATAGACTCAAAACAGTTCGGTGGTTAAACGATGGGCAGACCCGTCTCAGACGGGCCAGCGGGGTCCATGGCCTGAGCAAATTGTTACGGCAGTGGGTGTGGAACCAGTGTGTCAGATTCTGACTTTGGGCAAATCCTAAGGGCGTTCTCCTGATGGTCCACTGGTACTCACCCTTTAACCCCTACACAGGGATCTGGACTTCGCTGCAGGGGAACCACTAGATCACTACCTCCTGGAGTAGCCTCTGTGTGACTGGCAGCTGACCTACGGAGGGATCAGGCCGAATCATAGTCAGGGCCAGGCTGAGGTCAGGTCCGGCAGAGTGTGTGCTATACGGTAAACAGTCCAAGGTCAGAGCAGGTCAGGCAGCAGAGGGTGAGAATTCCGTAAATGGGGATTCTGGAAAATTTCCTCTGATGGAAGATATAACAAATCAGAGGATTCCATTACTGGGGTTTGTACCCTGGACGTTGAGACTTTTCTATCTCTCCTAGGAAATATCCGTTCTGTTCTTGTATTGAAAATTTTTCTAGAAATTTCCTGGTTGTCATGTATGGGTCATGTGATCCAACTTGTAGGTGGCGCCATTCTATAGATATCAGATGAATCGCTTGTCCTGCCTCCCCTGCTGGTCCTGACTGGTACTGCACTTACAGAATTCTTACATATCCTGATGTGAATGTGTTACAATTTTTCAGCGCAGGTAACATGTGTCATTGTGTAGTCCTATTTATTGCATGTTGTACAATTGTAACAAAACTTCAGCTCTTTGAAGTGTTTAGGTCTGTACGGGTTTTCAGCCTCTGGATGTAAAGAATGAATTCTCCCATTAAACTGACAGCAAGCAAGAGATATGGGGGAAGAACTGATTCACAAAGCCTATTAAGGAAAGTTGCCGAACGTTTACGTTTCTGATGGAAAATTATTATTTTCATTATTTCTCGCCTTTAACCCTTTGTCGCCAGCATTCCGAATGATTCCGCTATGATATCTGCACAAGAATACGCCCCGCCAATCAGAGGACGATCTCTGTACGCCCATCCCATAGCGTTCGTCATTACTGGTCCAGTCCAAGAACTGGGAATCTGCTGCGGGAGCGCCTGAGCCTGAGATGTGACCCCGTCCTGGTCCCTCCTCCGGCCGTGGAAGGGTTAACGTGAATGGGGAGATCATTAAACGGAGACAATCGCGTTCATTAGCATACTGCCGGGATTCTCAAGGCTCCATACAAAGCTCACATACAAGGCCTGTGTGTGCGAACCCTGGGGGGTGGGTGGGCACTTATTTTGGGGATTGTCAGAGGAAAAAGGAGGGAAAGCGATGGAGGTCGCGCTGCTTCCTCCTGAGCCGCGGCCTAGAGCCAAGTCCTCAGACATAAATCTTATGTGACACTCCGTAACTAATCGGAAGCAATGAGGCCCCACAGGACATTACCCACAATCCTCCGGGCCGGCTGGGGGGACACGTGGGGGTCCTTTTTAAAATAAAACAGAAAATGTGATGGACGGGGTTCTTTTAAATGATTTATTTTGGATTATTGGGATATTTTTGGAATTGGGATAATGGAACTGGAGAATAAAGGACGAGATGGGGACACTTATTCACATGAGAAGGCCTTCCTGTCCCCAAAATATTGTTATCTTCATCAAATCAATGTTGCGGGGGAGTCTGAGGGGGGGCTGCAGTACAGATTCACTATAACCAAGGACACTCCCTGAAGCTGTCACTGTTACGGGGGCACTGTGTCACTGTTATGGGGGCACTGTGGATGTCACTGTTATGGGGGCACTGTGGATGTCACTGTTACGGGGGCACTGTGGATGTCACTGTTATGGGGCACTGTGGATGTCACTGTTATGGGGCACTGTGGATGTCACTGTTACTGGGGGCACTGTGGATGTCACTGTTATGGGGCACTGTGGATGTCACTGTTATGGGGCACTGTGGATGTCACTGTTATGGGGCACTGTGGATGTCACTGTTATGGGGCACTGTGGATGTCACTGTTATGGGGGCACTGTGGATGTCACTGTTATGGGGGCACTGTGGATGTCACTGTTATGGGGCACTGTGGATGGTCACTGTTATGGGGGCACTGTGGATGTCACTGTTATGGGGGCACTGTGGATGTCACTGTTATGGGGGCACTGTGGAGGTCACTGTTATGGGGGGCACTGTGGATGTCACTGTTATGGGGCACTGTGGATGTCACTGTTATGGGGGCACTGTGGATGTCACTGTTATGGGGGCACTGTGGATGTCACTGTTATGGGGCACTGTGGATGTCACTGTTATGGGGGCACTGTGGATGTCACTGTTATGGGGCACTGTGGATGTCACTGTTTATGGGGCACTGTGGGTGTCACTGTTATGGGGCACTGTGGATGTCACTGTTATGGGGGCACTGTGGATGTCACTGTTATGGGGGCACTGTGGATGTCACTGTTATGGGGCACTGTGGATGTCACTGTTATGGGGGCACTGTGGATGTCACTGTTATGGGGCACTGTGGATGTCACTGTTATTGGGGCACTGTGGATGTCACTGTTATGGGGGCACTGTGGATGTCACTGTTATGGAGGCACTGTGGATGTCACTGTTATGGGGCACTGTGGATGTCACTGTTATGGGGGCACTGTGGATGTCACTGTTATGGGGGCACTGGGATGTCACTGTTATGGGGGGCACTGTGGATGTCACTGTTATGGGGGCACTGTGGATGTCACTGTTATGGGGCACTGTGGATGTCACTGTTATGGGGGCACTGTGGATGTCACTGTTATGGGGGCACTGTGGATGTCACTGTTATGGGGCACTGTGGATGTCACTGTTATGGGGGCACTGTGGATGGTCACTGTTATGGGGGCACTGTGGATGTCACTGTTATGGGGCACTGTGGATGTCACTGTTATGGGGCACTGTGGATGTCACTGTTATGGGGGCACTGTGGATGTCACTGTTATGGGGGCACTGTGGATGTCACTGTTATGGGGGCACTGTGGATGTCACTGTTATGGGGGCACTGTGGATGTCACTGTTATGGGGGCACTGTGGATGTCACTGTTATGGGGGCACTGTGGATGTCACTGTTATGGGGCACTGTGGATGTCACTGTTATGGGGGCACTGTGGATGTCACTGTTATGGGGCACTGTGGATGTCACTGTTATGGGGGCACTGTGGGGGTCACTGTTATGGGGGCACTGTGGATGTCACTGTTATGGGGGCACTGTGGATGTCACTGTTATGGGGGCACTGTGGATGTCACTGTTATGGGGGCACTGTGGATGTCACTGTTATTGGGGCACTGTGGATGTCACTGTTATGGGGGCACTGTGGATGTCACTGTTATGGAGGCACTGTGGATGTCACTGTTATGGGGCACTGTGGATGTCACTGTTATGGGGGCACTGTGGATGTCACTGTTATGGGGCACTGTGGATGTCACTGTTATGGGGCACTGTGGATGTCACTGTTATGGGGGCACTGTGGGATGTCACTGTTATGGGGGCACTGTGGATGTCACTGTTATGGGGCACTGTGGATGTCACTGTTATGGGGGCACTGTGGATGTCACTGTTTATGGGGGCACTGTGGATGTCACTGTTATGGGGGCACTGTGGATGTCACTGTTATGGGGCACTGTGGAGGTCACTGTTATGGGGGCACTGTGGATGTCACTGTTATGGGGGCACTGTGGATGTCACTGTTATGGGGCACTGTGGGATGTCACTGTTATGGGGGCACTGTGGATGTCACTGTTATGGGGCACTGTGGATGTCACTGTTATGGGGGCACTGTGGATGTCACTGTTATGGAGGCACTGTGGATGTCACTGTTATGGGGCACTGTGGATGTCACTGTTATGGAGGCACTGTGGATGTCACTGTTATGGGGGCACTGTGGATGTCACTGTTATGGGGCACACTGTTATGGGGCACTGTGGATGTCACTGTTATGGGGGCACTGTGGATGTCACTGTTATGGGGCACTGTGGATGTCACTGTTATGGGGCACTGTGGATGTCACTGTTATGGGGGCACTGTGGATGACACTGTTATGGGGGCACTGTGGATGTCACTGTTATGGGGCACTGTGGAGGTCACTGTTATGGGAGCACTGTGGATGTCACTGTTATGGGGGCACTGTGGATGTCACTGTTATGGGGGCACTGTGGATGTCACTGTTATGGGGCACTGTGGGGTCACTGTTATGGGGGCACTGTGGATGTCACTGTTATGGGGCACTGTGGATGTCACTGTTATGGGGGCACTGTGGATGTCACTGTTATGGGGGCACTGTGGATGGTCACTGTTATGGGGGCACTGTGGATGTCACTGTTATGGGGGCACTGTGGATGTCACTGTTATGGGGGCACTGTGGATGTCACTGTTATGGGAGCACTGTGGAGGTCACTGTTATGGGGGCACTGTGGATGTCACTGTTATGGGGCACTGTGGATGTCACTGTTATGGGGGCACTGTGGGTGTCACTGTTATGGGGGCACTGTGGATGTCACTGTTATGGGAACACTGTGGATGTCACTGTTATGGGGGCACTGTGGATGTCACTGTTTATGGGGGCACTGTGGATGTCACTGTTATGGGGGCACTGTGGATGTCACTGTTATGGGGGCACTGTGGATGTCACTGTTATGGAGGCACTGTGGATGTCACTGTTATGGGGGCACTGTGGATGTCACTGTTATGGGGCACTGTGGATGTCACTGTTATGGGGGCACTGTGGATGTCACTGTTATGGGGGCACTGTGGATGTCACTGTTATGGGGGCACTGTGGATGTCACTGTTATGGGGGCACTGTGGGGATGTCACTGTTATGGGGGCACTGTGGAGGTCACTGTTATGGGGGCACTGTGGATGTCACTGTTATGGGGGCACTGTGGATGACACTGTTATGGGGGCACTGTGGATGTCACTGTTATGGGGGCACTGTGGATGTCACTGTTATGGGGCACTGTGGATGTCACTGTTATGGGGGCACTGTGGATGTCACTGTTATGGGGGCACTGTGGATGTCACTGTTTTATGGGGCACTGTGGATGTCACTGTTATGGGGCACTGTGGATGTCACTGTTATGGGGGCACTGTGATGTCACTGTTTATGGGGGCACTGGGTGTCACTGTTATGGGGGCACTGTGGATGTCACTGTTATGGGGCACTGTGGATGTCACTGTTATGGGGGCACTGTGGATGTCACTGTTATGGGGCACTGTGGATGTCACTGTTATGGGGGCACTGTGGATGTCACTGTTATGGGGGCACTGTGGATGTCACTGTTATGGGGCACTGTGGATGTCACTGTTATGGGGGCACTGTGGATGTCACTGTTATGGGGGCACTGTGGATGTCACTGTTATGGGGCACTGTGGATGTCACTGTTATGGGGGCACTGTGGATGTCACTGTTATGGGGCACTGTGGATGTCACTGTTATGGGGGCACTGTGGATGTCACTGTTAATGGGGCACTGTGGATGTCACTGTTATGGGGGCACTGTGGATGTCACTGTTATGGAGGCACTGTGGATGTCACTGTTTATGGGGGCACTGTGAATGTCACTGTTATGGGGGCACTGTGGATGTCACTGTTATGGGGCACTGTGGGGATGTCACTGTTATGGGGGCACTGTGGATGTCACTGTTATGGGGGCACTGTGGATGTCACTGTTATGGGGCACTGTGGATGTCACTGTTATGGGGGCACTGTGGATGTCACTGTTATGGGGCACTGTGGATGTCACTGTTATGGGGGCACTGTGGATGTCACTGTTATGGGGGCACTGTGGATGTCACTGTTATGGGGGCACTGTGGATGTCACTGTTATGGGGCACTGTGGAGGTCACTGTTATGGGGGCACTGTGGAGGTCACTGTTTATGGGGGCACTGTGGATGTCACTGTTATGGGGGCACTGTGGATGTCACTGTTATGGGGCACTGTGGATGTCACTGTTATGGGGGCACTGTGGATGTCACTGTTATGGGGGCACTGTGGATGTCACTGTTATGGGGGCACTGTGGATGTCACTGTTATGGGGCACTGTGGAGGTCACTGTTATGGGGCACTGTGGATGTCACTGTTATGGGGCACTGTGGATGTCACTGTTATGGGGCACTGTGGATGTCACTGTTATGGGGGCACTGTGGATGTCACTGTTATGGGGGCACTGTGGACTGTGATGTCACTGTTATGGGGCACTGTGGATGTCACTGTTATGGGGCACTGTGGATGTCACTGTTATGGGGGCACTGTGGATGTCACTGTTATGGGGCACTGTGGATGTCACTGTTATGGGGGCACTGTGGATGTCACTGTTATGGGGGCACTGTGGATGTCACTGTTATGGGGGCACTGTGGATGTCACTGTTATGAGGGCACTGTGGATGTCACTGTTATGGGGGCACTGTGGATGTCACTGTTATGGGGCACTGTGGGATGTCACTGTTATGGGGGCACTGTGGATGTCACTGTTATGGGGCACTGTGGAGGTCACTGTTATGGAGGCACTGTGGATGTCACTGTTATGGGGGCACTGTGGATGTCACTGTTATGGGGGGCACTGTGGATGTCACTGTTATGGGGCACTGTGGAGGTCACTGTTATGGGGGCACTGTGGATGTCACTGTTATGGGGGCACTGTGGATGTCACTGTTATAGGAGCACTGTGGAGGTCACTGTTATGGGGGCACTGTGGATGTCACTGTTATAGGGGCACTGTGGATGTCACTGTTATGGGGCACTGTGGAGGTCACTGTTATGGGGCACTGTGGACTGTGACACTGTTATGGGGGCACTGTGGATGTCACTGTTATGGGGCACTGTGGATGTCACTGTTATGGGGGCACTGTGGATGTCACTGTTATGGGGCACTGTGGATGTCACTGTTATGGGGGCACTGTGGATGTCACTGTTATGGGAGCACTGTGGATGTCACTGTTATGGGGGCACTGTGGATGTCACTGTTATGGAGGCACTGTGGATGTCACTGTTATGGGGCACTGTGGATGTCACTGTTATGGGGGCACTGTGGATGTCACTGTTATGGGCACTGTGGATGTCACTGTTATGGGGCACTGTGGATGTCACTGTTATGGGGCACTGTGGATGACACTGTTATGGGGGCACTGTGGATGTCACTGTTATGGGGCACTGTGGATGTCACTGTTATGGGAGCACTGTGGATGTCACTGTTATGGGGCACTGTGGATGTCACTGTTATGGAGGCACTGTGGATGTCACTGGTTTATGGGGGCACTGTGGATGTCACTGTTATGGGGCACTGTGGATGTCACTGTTTATGGGGCACTGTGGATGTCACTGTTATGGAGGCACTGTGGATGTCACTGTTATGGGGGCACTGTGGATGTCACTGTTATGGGGGCACTGTGGAGGTCACTGTTATGGGGCACTGTGGATGTCACTGTTATGGGGCACTGTGGATGTCACTGTTATGGGGGCACTGTGGATGTCACTGTTATGGGGCACTGTGGATGTCACTGTTATGGGGGCACTGTGGATGTCACTGTTATGGGGCACTGTGGATGTCACTGTTATGGGGGCACTGTGGATGTCACTGTTATGGGGGCACTGTGGATGTCACTGTTATGGGGCACTGTGGATGTCACTGTTATGGGGCACTGTGGATGTCACTGTTATGGGGCACTGTGGATGTCACTGTTATGGGGCACTGTGGATGTCACTGTTATGGGGCACTGTGGATGTCACTGTTTATGGGGGCACTGTGGATGTCACTGTTATGAGGGCACTGTGGATGTCACTGTTATGGGGCACTGTGGATGTCACTGTTATGGGGGCACTGTGGATGTCACTGTTATGGGGGCACTGTGGATGTCACTGTTATGGGGCACTGTGGATGTCACTGTTATGGGGGCACTGTGGATGTCACTGTTATGGGGGGCACTGTGGATGTCACTGTTATGGGGGGGCACTGTGGATGTCACTGTGTATGGGGGCACTGTGGATGTCACTGTTATGGGGGCACTGTGGATGTCACTGTTATGGGGGCACTGTGGATGTCACTGTTATGGGGGCACTGTGGATGTCACTGTTATGGGGGCACTGTGGGATGTCACTGTTATGGGGCACTGTGGATGTCACTGTTATGGGGGCACTGTGGATGTCACTGTTATGGGGCACTGTGGATGTCACTGTTATGGGGGCACTGTGGATGTCACTGTTATGGGGCACTGTGGATGTCACTGTTATGGGGGCACTGTGGATGTCACTGTTATGGGGGCACTGTGGATGTCACTGTTATGGGGGCACTGTGGATGTCACTGTTATGGGGGCACTGTGGATGTCACTGTTATGGGGCACTGTGGATGTCACTGTGGGCACTGTGGATGTCACTGTTATGGGGCACTGTGATGTCACTGTTATGGGGGCACTGTGGATGTCACTGTTATGGGGGCACTGTGGATGTCACTGTTATGGGGGCACTGTGGATGTCACTGTTATGGGGGCACTGTGGATGTCACTGTTCATGGGGGCACTGTGGATGTCACTGTTATGGGGGCACTGTGGATGTCACTGTTATGGGGGCACTGTGGATGTCATGTCACTGTTATGGAGGCACTGTGGATGTCACTGTTATGGGGCACTGTGGATGTCACTGTTATGGGGGCACTGTGGATGTCACTGTTATGGGGCACTGTGGATGTCACTGTTTATGGGGCACTGTGGATGTCACTGTGGGGCACTGTGGATGTCACTGTTATGGGGGCACTGTGGATGTCACTGTTATGGGGGCACTGTGGGATGTCACTGTTATGGGGGCACTGTGGCTGTCACTGTTATGGGGGCACTGTGGATGTCACTGTTATGGGGGCACTGTGGATGTCACTGTTAATGGGGGCACTGTGGATGTCACTGTTATGGGGGCACTGTGGATGTCACTGTTATGGGGGCACTGTGGATGTCACTGTTATGGGGGCACTGTGGATGTCACTGTTATGGGGCACTGTGGATGTCACTGTTATGGGGGCACTGTGGATGTCACTGTTATGGGGGCACTGTGGATGTCACTGTTATGGGGGCACTGTGGATGTCACTGTTATGGGGCACTGTGGATGTCACTGTTATGGGGCACTGTGGATGTCACTGTTATGGGGCACTGTGGATGTCACTGTTATGGGGGCACTGTGGATGTCACTGTTATGGGGCACTGTGGTCACTGTTATGGAGGCACTGTGGATGTCACTGTTATGGGGGCACTGTGGATGTCACTGTTATGGGGCACTGTGGATGTCACTGTTATGGGGGCACTGTGGATGTCACTGTTATGGGGCACTGTGGAGGTCACTGTTATGGGGCACTGTGGATGTCACTGTATGGGGGCACTGTGGATGTCACTGTTATGGGGCACTGTGGGATGTCACTGTTATGGGGCACTGTGGATGTCACTGTTTATGGGGGCACTGTGGATGTCACTGTTATGGGGCACTGTGGATGTCACTGTTATGGGGGCACTGTGGATGTCACTGTTATGGGGCACTGTGGGATGTCACTGTTATGGGGGCACTGTGGATGTCACTGTTATGGGGCACTGTGATGTCACTGTTATGGGGGCACTGTGGATGTCACTGTTATGGGGCACTGTGGATGTCACTGTTATGGGGCACTGTGGATGTCACTGTTATGGGGGCACTGTGGATGTCACTGTTATGGGGGCACTGTGGATGTCACTGTTATGGGGCACTGTGGATGTCACTGTTATGGGGCACTGTGATGTCACTGTTATGGGGGCACTGTGGATGTCACTGTTATGGGGGCACTGTGGATGTCACTGTTATGAGGGCACTGTGGGATGTCACTGTTATGGGGGCACTGTGGATGTCACTGTTATGGGGGCACTGTGGATGTCACTGTTATGGGGGCACTGTGGATGTCACTGTTATGGGGGCACTGTGGATGTCACTGTTATGGGGGGCACTGTGGATGTCACTGTTTATGGGGCACTGTGGATTGTCACTGTTATGGGGCACTGTGGATGTCACTGTTATGGGGGCACTGTGGATGTCACTGTTATGGGGCACTGTGGATGTCACTGATGGGGGCACTGTGGATGTCACTGTTATGGGGCACTGTGGATGTCACTGTTATGGGGGCACTGTGGATGTCACTGTTATGGGGCACTGTGGATGTCACTGTTATGGGGCACTGTGGATGTCACTGTTATGGGGGCACTGTGGATGTCACTGTTATGTGGGCACTGTGGATGTCACTGTTGGGGGCACTGTGGATGTCACTGTTATGGGGGCACTGTGTGTCACTGTTTATGGGGGGCACTGTGGATGTCACTGTTATGGGGGCACTGTGGATGTCACTGTTTAATGAGGGCACTGTGGATGTCACTGTTATGGGGGCACTGTGGATGTCACTGTTATGGGGCACTGTGGATGTCACTGTTATGGGGCACTGTGGGATGTCACTGTTATGGGGGGCACTGTGGATGTCACTGTTATGGGGGCACTGTGGATGTCACTGTTATGGGGGCACTGTGGATGTCACTGTTATGGGGCACTGTGGATGTCACTGTTATGGGGCACTGTGGATGTCACTGTTATGGGGGCACTGTGGATGTCACTGTTATGGGGCACTGTGGATGTCACTGTTATGGGGCACTGTGGATGTCACTGTTATGGGGGCACTGTGGATGTCACTGTTATGGGGGCACTGTGGATGTCACTGTTATGGGGGCACTGTGGATGTCACTGTTATGAGGGCACTGTGGATGTCACTGTTATGGGGGGCACTGTGGAGGTCACTGTTATGGGGCACTGTGGATGTCACTGTTATGGGGGCACTGTGGAGGTCACTGTTATGGGGGCACTGTGGATGTCACTGTTATGGGAGCACTGTGGAGGTCACTGTTATGGGGGCACTGTGGATGTCACTGTTATGGGGCACTGTGGATGTCACTGTTATGGGGGGCACTGTGGAGGTCACTGTTATGGGGGGCACTGTGGATGTCACTGTTATGGGGCACTGTGGATGTCACTGTTATGAGGGCACTGTGGATGTCACTGTTTATGGGAGCACTGTGGAGGTCACTGTTATGGGGCACTGTGGGATGTCACTGTTATGGGGGCACTGTGGATGTCACTGTTATGGAGGCACTGTGGATGTCACTGTTATGGGGGCACTGTGGATGTTCACTGTTATGGGGCACTGTGGATGTCACTGTTATGGAGGCACTGTGGATGTCACTGTTATGGAAGGCACTGTGGATGTCACTGTTATGGGGGCACTGTGGATGTCACTGTTATGGGGCACTGTGGATGTCACTGTTATGTTATGGGGCACTGTGGATGTCACTGTTATGGGGCACTGTGGATGTCACTGTTATGGGAGCACTGTGGATGTCACTGTTATGGGAGGCACTGTGGATGTCACTGTTATGGGGCACTGTGGATGTCACTGTTATGGGGGCACTGTGGATGTCACTGTTATGGGGGCACTGTGGATGATGTCACTGTTATGGGGGCACTGTGGATGTCACTGTTATGGGGGCACTGTGGATGTCACTGTTATGGGGCACTGTGGATGTCACTGTTATGGGGGCACTGTGGATGTCACTGTTATGGGGGCACTGTGGATGTCACTGTTATGGGGGCACTGTGGATGTCACTGTTATGGGAGCACTGTGGATGTCACTGTTTATGGGGCCACTGTGGATGTCACTGTTATGGAGGACACTGTGGATGTCACTGTTATGGGAGCACTGTGGATGTCACTGTTATGGGGCACTGTGGATGTCACTGTTATGGAGGCACTGTGGATGTCACTGTTATGGGGGCACTGTGGATGTCACTGTTATGGGGGCACTGTGGATGGATCACTGTTATGGGGCACTGTGGATGACACTGTTATGGGGCACTGTGGATGTCACTGTTATGGGGCACTGTGGATGTCACTGTTATGGAGGACACTGTGGAGGTCACTGTTATGGGGGCACTGTGGGATGTCACTGTTATATGGGGCACTGTGGATGTCACTGTTATGGGGGCACTGTGGATGTCACTGTTATGGGGGCACTGTGGATGTCACTGTTATGGGGCACTGTGGATGTCACTGTTATGGGGGCACTGTGGATGTCACTGTTATGGGGGCACTGTGGAGGTCACTGTTTATGGGGGCACTGTGGATGTCACTGTTATGGGGGGCACTGTGGATGTCACTGTTATGGGGGCACTGTGGATGTCACTGTTATGGGGCACTGTGGGATGTCACTGTTATGGGGGCACTGTGGATGTCACTGTTATGGGGGCACTGTGGATGTCACTGTTATGGGGGCACTGTGGATGTCACTGTATGGGGCACTGTGGATGTCACTGTTATGGGGGCACTGTGGATGTCACTGTTATGGGGGCACTGTGGATGTCACTGTTATGGGGCACTGTGGATGTCACTGTTATGGGGCACTGTGGATGTCACTGTTATGGGGCACTGTGGATGTCACTGTTATGGGGGCACTGTGGATGTCACTGGTTATGGGGGGCACTGTGGATGTCACTGTTATGGAGGCACTGTGGATGTCACTGTTATGGGGCACTGTGGATGTCACTGTTATGGGGGCACTGTGGATGTCACTGTTATGGGGGCACTGTGGATGTCACTGTTATGGGGGCACTGTGGATGTCACTGTTATGGGGGCACTGTGGATGTCACTGTTATGGGGCACTGTGGATGTCACTGTTATGGGGGCACTGTGGATGTCACTGTTATGGGGGCACTGTGGATGTCACTGTTATGGGGGCACTGGGTGTCACTGTTATGGGCACTGTGGAGGTCACTGTTATGGGGGCACTGTGGATGTCACTGTTATGGGGCACTGTGGATGTCACTGTTATGGGGGCACTGTGGATGTCACTGTTATGGGGCACTGTGGATGTCACTGTTATGGGGCACTGTGGATGTCACTGTTATGGGGCACTGTGGATGTCACTGTTATGGGGGCACTGTGATGTCACTGTTTATGGGGCACTGTGGATGTCACTGTTATGGGGCACTGTGGATGTCACTGTTATGGGGGCACTGTGGATGTCACTGTTATGGGGGCACTGTGGATGTCACTGTTATGGGGGCACTGTGGATGTCACTGTTATGGGGCACTGTGGATGTCACTGTTATGGGGCACTGTGGATGTCACTGTTATGGGGCACTGTGGATGTCACTGTTATGGAGGCACTGTGGATGTCACTGTTATGGGGGCACTGTGGAGGTCACTGTTATGGGGGCACTGTGGATGTCACTGTTATGGGGGGCACTGTGGAGGTCACTGTTATGGGGGCACTGTGGATGTCACTGTATGGGGGCACTGTGGATGTCACTGTTTATGGGGGCACTGTGGATGTCACTGTTATGGGGGCACTGTGGATGTCACTGTTATGGGGCACTGTGGAGGTAACTGTTATGGGGCACTGTGGAGGTCACTGTTATGGACTGTGTCACTGTTATGGGGGCACTGTGGATGTCACTGTTATGGGGGCACTGTGGATGTCACTGTTATGGGGGGCACTGTGGATGTCACTGTTATGGAGGGCACTGTGGATGTCACTGTTATGAGGGCACTGTGGATGTCACTGTTATGGGGGCACTGTGGATGTCACTTTTATGGGGGCACTGTGGATGTCACTGTTATGGGCACTGTTGATGTCACTGTTATGGGGCACTGTGGATGTCACTGTTATGGGGGCACTGTGGATGTCACTGTTATGGGGCACTGTGGATGTCACTGTTATGGGGGCACTGTGGATGTCACTGTTATGGAGGCACTGTGGATGTCACTGTTATGGGGCACTGTGGATGTCACTGTTATGGAGGCACTGTGGATGTCACTGTTATGGGGGCACTGTGGATGTCACTGTGTATGGGGGCACTGTGGATGTCACTGTTATGGGGCACTGTGGATGTCACTTTTATGGGGGCACTGTGGATGTCACTGTTATGGGACACTGTTGATGTCACTGTTATGGGGGCACTGTGGATGTCACTGTTATGAGGGCACTGTGGATGTCACTTTTATGGGGGCACTGTGGATATCACTGTTATGGGGGCACTGTGGACTGTCACTGTTATGGGGCACTGTGGATGTCACTGTTATGGGGGCACTGTGGATGTCACTGTTATGGGGGCACTGTGGATGTCACTGTTATGGGGCACTGTGGATGTCACTGTTATGGGGCACTGTGGATGTCACTGTTATGGGGGCACTGTGGATGTCACTGTTATGGGGCACTGTGGATGTCACTGTTATGGGGGCACTGTGGGATGTCACTGTTATGGGGCACTGTGGATGTCACTGTTATGGGGCACTGTGATGTCACTGTTATGGGGGCACTGTGGATGTCACTGTTATGGGGCACTGTGATGTCACTGTTATAGGGGCACTGTGGATGTCACTAGTCAGGATTGATGTGTCAGTATTTCAGGGTCTATCACCTTGCGGCCCCCGTGTCTGCGCTCTCGGTGTGATCTGTGTACATGACGCCGCAGTGATGACCTGTTGTCGCTGATATTCCGCTCCTCTGTGATTTCACATTCTCTGCACCTCGTGCCTCGTCCTCAGGGATTACGATCCTTCTCCGTATTCGCCGCGCTCTCGGCGGTCGCCGCCATTGAGGCCTTATTTGCGACCGATAAATTGCCGCGGCTTGTGCTTCGTAGTCTGATTTATAATGGCGGAGCTTGAGCGCACAGAATAAGTATGTGCCCCCTGAGGGCGATGAGGGGCCCGGATAAAGAATTCATGGCCCGGTGCGATATGAATGATGGGCGTGTATTGATGTGGGAACGCGGCGGCTCTGATGATGGGGGACGCAGGAATCCTCGCGGCCCCTTCACGCTCTAATCTATAGGTGCGCTGAATGCGAGGGGCTCATTCGCAGACCCCAGGAGGGGATTCTTCTCCATTTAATCTCCTCTTATTTCCTGTCACAGTTTCACGTATAATCAATTACGGCCTGAATGAGGACCGGGCGGGGGAGGGGAGGGCGCGGAGCGGGGGGTATGGAGGCGCTTCAGTTCCTAAACCAATTTTATACGGTTATCAGTCAGCTGGTTAATGCGGATCCCCCCGGGGTGCGGGGTATTCAGAGTTGAGGGGGGCTCCCTAGATCAAGCTGGTCAACTGGGGCCCACTGCTGCAAGAGACCAAACTGCCCTTTCTGCCTCTCTGACAGTGATGTACCTGGGCCCTGGACCTGGCTCTGCTGCAGCTCTGGTACAGATCTGGGCACTCTGCTGCACCTCATGCTTAACCCTTGTGACACGGGCCTCTGCTAACACCCAACCTGAACAAGCTGCTGCTAACAAGCTCGGCTCTGCTGCACCTGGCTGCTGCACCTGAAAGCTGAACAAGCTCGGCCCTGCTGCACCTAACAAGCTCTGCTTGACAGCTCGGCTGCTGCGACAACCTGCACTGCTGAACAAGCTCGGCTCTGCTGCACCTAACAAGCTCGGGCTTGCACCTGACAACTCGGCTCTGCTGCATGTACAAGCTCTGGCACCTAAACAAGCTGCTGCTGACCTAACAACAGTCCTGACAAGCTGCACCTAGACAAGCTCGGCCCTGCTGCAAGCTCGGCTCTGCTGAACAAGCTCGGCTGCTGCACCTACCTGACAAGCTCGGCCCCTGCACCTAACACACCTAACAAGCTCTGTAAGCTCGGCACTGCTGCTGACAATGCTGCTGGCTCTGCTGCACCTGACAAGTCGGCTCTGCTGCACCTGACAAGCTCGGCTGCACCTGACAACAAGCTGCAG
The DNA here is from genome assembly GCA_900303285.1 of Rhinella marina. NCBI lineage: Eukaryota > Metazoa > Chordata > Amphibia > Anura > Bufonidae > Rhinella > Rhinella marina. The sequence continues at coordinate 34,425 of ONZH01024468.1, read as the reverse complement.
TGCACCTAACAAGCTCGGCTGCTGCACCTGACAAGCTCGGCCCTGCTGACAACCTGCAACAAGCACCTAACAAGCTCGGCTCTGCTGCACCTAACAAGCTCGGCCCTGCTGCACCTAACAAGCTCGGCTCTGCTGCACCTAACAACCTGGCTCTCTGGCTGACAAGCTCGGCCCTGCTGCTGACAACCTGACAAACAAGCTGCTGGCTCTGCCTGCACCTAACAAGCTGCACCTGACAAGCTGCTCTGCTGCACTAACAACTCTGCCTGCACCTAACAACTCTGCTGCACCCTAAAGCTCGCTCTGCTGCTAACAAGCTGCCTGCACCAAACAAGCTCGGCCCTGCTGACAACCTGCTCTGCTGCTGCCTCTGCTGCACCTGACAAGCTGCGCACAACAAGCTCTGCTGCAACCTAACAACTGCTGCAACCTAACAAGCTCTGCTGCTAACAAGCTCGGCTCTGCTGCACCTAACAAGCTCTGCTGCAACCTAACAAGCTCGGCTGCACCTAACAAGCTCGGCTCTGCTGCACCTAACACCTGACAAGCTTGGCTCTGCTGCACCTAACAAGCTGGCTGCTGCACCTGCTGGCTCTGCTGCACCTGACAACCTGCACCTAACAAGCTCGGCTCTGCTGCAACTGCTAACAAGCTCGGCCCTGCTGCACCTAACAAGCTCGGCCCTGCTGCAACCTAACAAGCTCTGCAACCTGGCTGCTGCACCTGACAAGCTCGGCTGCTGCTGACAAGCTCGGCTCTGCTGACAACCTGACAAGCTTGGCTCTGCTCTGGCCCTGCTGCACCTAACAAGCTCGGCTCGGCCCTGCTGCACTGCTGACAAGCTCTGCTGCTGAACCTGCCTGCTGCACCTGACAAGCTCGCTCTGGCCCTGCTGCACCTGACAAGCACCTTTTGGCTCTGCTGCATGCATCCCGTCCACATATAGGACCACGTATCTTGGTCTCCGGACGTTACAAACTCCACAAGTGACTTTTCCTGCTAGAAACCGGACCGGACCGCCCCAGAATGCCCCTTGTCTCTGTGTCCGGTTGAATAAATATTAGCGCCCCCCCCTGATTACGGTGTCAGGGTGACTGCTCTGGGGAGGGATGTGAGGAATACATTAGGATTTCATGAACAGGGACGGCTCTGTCTCCTTCCTGCTCAGCAGTGAGATTTATGGGGCCGGGGGACATTAGCAGCGGGGCCCTTCTCTCCATCAGGCCTGACTCTGATTTCCTGTAGGGCCGCAGTCAGGCGGGTTTAAACATTTCAGTATGTGGCGAGAATCCCCTGTAATAAATATCACCGCACAGCAGGTTCCAGGGGCTGGGGGTGTCAGGGGCGCGAGCGCAACTCTGCTGACCCCCCATTCCTTCACATCTCAGGAATGCTCAACAAATTGAAGCAATGTGCACTGGCGCCTACACCGCCCAGCATGGGTGACTCCTGCCAGCAGCTGGTGAGATACCAGGCCGCCATCTACCACCAATACCGTTGACCCGTAACACACCCCAGAGCCAACTAATAATATTATAGTAGTTATATTCTTGTACATAGGAGCAGTATTATAGTAGTTATATTCTTGTACATAGGAGCAGTATTATAGTAGTTATATTCTTGTACATAGGAGCAGTATTATAGTAGTTATATTCTTGTACATAGGAGCAGTATTATAGTAGTTATATTCTTGTACATAGGAGCAGTATTATAGTAGTTATATTCTTGTACATAGGAGCAGTATTATAGTAGTAGTTATATTCTTGTACATAGGAGGCAGTATTATAGTAGTTATATTCTTGTACATAGGAGCAGTATTATAGTAGTTATATTCTTGTACATAGGCAGTATTATAGTAGTTATATTCTTGTACATAGGAGCAGTATTATAGTAGTTATATTCTTGTACATAGGAGCAGTATTATAGTAGTTATATTCTTGTACATAGGAGGCAGTATTATAGTAGTTATATTCTTGTACATAGGAGCAGTATTATAGTAGTTATATTCTTGTACATAGGAGCAGTATTATAGTAGTTATATTCTTGTACATAGGAGGCAGTATTATAGTAGTTATATTCTTGTACATAGGAGCAGTATTATAGTAGTTTATATTCTTGTACATAGGAGCAGTATTATAGTAGTTATATTCTTGTACATAGAGAGCAGTATTATAGTAGTTATATTCTTGTACATAGGAGCAGTATTATAGTAGTTATATTCTTGTACATAGGAGCAGTATTAATAGTAGTTATATTCTTGTACATAGGAGCAGTATTATAGTAGTTATATTCTTGTACATAGGAGCAGTATTATAGTAGTTATATTCTTGTACATAGGAGGCAGTATTATAGTAGTTATATTCTTGTACATAGGAGGCAGTATTATAGTAGTTATATTTCTTGTACATAGGAGCAGTATTATAGTAGTTATATTCTTGTACATAGGAGGCAGTATTATAGTAGTTATATTCTTGTACATAGGAGCAGTATTATAGTAGTTATATTCTTGTACATAGGAGCAGTATTATAGTAGTTATATTCTTGTACATAGGAGCAGTATTATAGTAGTTATATTCTTGTACATAGGAGGCAGTATTATAGTAGTTATATTCTTGTACATAGGAGCAGTATTATAGTAGTTATATTCTTGTACATAGGAGGCAGTATTTATAGTAGTTATATTCTTGTACATAGGAGCAGTATTATAGTAGTTATATTCTTGTACATAGGAGGCAGTATTATAGTAGTTATATTCTTGTACATAGGAGCAGTATTATAGTAGTTATATTCTTGTACATAGGGCAGTATTATAGTAGTTATATTCTTGTACATAGGAGCAGTATTATAGTAGTTATATTCTTGTACATAGGAGCAGTATTATAGTAGTTATATTCTTGTACATAGGAGGCAGTATTATAGTAGTTATATTCTTGTACATAGGAGCAGTATTATAGTAGTTATATTCTTGTACATAGGAGCAGTATTATAGTAGTTATATTCTTGTACATAGGAGGCAGTATTATAGTAGTTATATTCTTGTACATAGGAGCAGTATTATAGTAGTTATATTCTTGTACATAGGAGCAGTATTATAGTAGTTATATTCTTGTACATAGGGAGCAGTATTATAGTAGTTATATTCTTGTACATAGGAAGCAGTATTATAGTAGTTATATTCTTGTACATAGGAGGCAGTATTATAGTAGTTATATTCTTGTACATAGGAGGCAGTATTATAGTAGTTATATTCTTGTACATAGGGAGCAGTATTATAGTAGTTATATTCTTGTACATAGGAGCAGTATTATAGTAGTTATATTCTTGTACATAGGAGCAGTATTATAGTAGTTATATTCTTGTACATAGGAGCAGTATTATAGTAGTTATATTCTTGTACATAGGAGCAGTATTATAGTAGTTATATTCTTGTACATAGGAGCAGTATTATAGTAGTTATATTCTTTGTACATAGGAGGCAGTATTATAGTAGTTATATTCTTGTACATAGGAGCAGTATTATAGTAGTTATATATTCTTGTACATAGGAGCAGTATTATAGTAGTTATATTCTTGTACATAGGAGCAGTATTATAGTAGTTATATTTCTTGTACATAGGAGCAGTATTATAGTAGTTATATATCTTGTACATAGGAGCAGTATTATAGTAGTTATATTCTTGTACATAGGAGGCAGTATTATAGTAGTTATATTCTTGTACATAGGAGCAGTATTATAGTAGTTATATTTCTTGTACATAGGAGGCAGTATTATAGTTATATTCTTGTACATAGGAGCAGTATTATAGTAGTTATATTCTTGTACATAGGAGCAGTATTATAGTAGTTATATTCTTGTACATAGGAGCAGTATTATATAGTAGTTATATTCTTGTACATAGGAGGCAGTATTATAGTAGTTATATTCTTGTACATAGGAGCAGTATTATAGTAGTTATATTCTTGTACATAGGAGCAGTATTATAGTAGTTATATTCTTGTACATAGGAAGCAGTATTATAGTAGTTTATATTCTTGTACATAGGAGCAGTATTTATAGTAGTTATATTCTTGTACATAGGAGCAGTATTATAGTAGTTATATTCTTGTACATAGGAGCAGTATTATAGTAGTTATATTCTTGTACATAGGGAGCAGTATTATAGTAGTTTATATTCTTGTACATAGGAGGCAGTATTATAGTAGTTATATTCTTGTACATAGGAGCAGTATTATAGTAGTTATATTCTTGTACATAGGAGCAGTATTATAGTAGTTATATTCTTGTACATAGGAGGCAGTATTATAGTAGTTATATTCTTGTACATAGGAGCAGTATTATAGTAGTTATATTCTTGTACATAGGGCAGTATTATAGTAGTTATATTCTTGTACATAGGAGCAGTATTATAGTAGTTATATTCTTGTACATAGGAGCAGTATTATAGTAGTTATATTCTTGTACATAGGAGGCAGTATTATAGTAGTTATATTCTTGTACATAGGAGCAGTATTATAGTAGTTATATTCTTGTACATAGGAGCAGTATTATAGTAGTTATATTCTTGTACATAGGAGGCAGTATTATAGTAGTTATATTCTTGTACATAGGAGCAGTATTATAGTAGTTATATTCTTGTACATAGGAGCAGTATTATAGTAGTTATATTCTTGTACATAGGAGGCAGTATTATAGTAGTTATATTCTTGTACATAGGAGGCAGTATTATAGTAGTTATATTCTTGTACATAGGAGGCAGTATTATAGTAGTTATATTCTTGTACATAGGAGCAGTATTATAGTAGTTATATTCTTGTACATAGGAGCAGTATTATAGTAGTTATATTCTTTGTACATAGGAGCAGTATTATAGTAGTTATATTCTTGTACATAGGAGCAGTATTATAGTAGTTATATTCTTGTACATAGGAGGCAGTATTATAGTAGTTATATTCTTGTACATAGGAGCAGTATTATAGTAGTTTATATTCTTGTACATAGGAGCAGTATTATAGTAGTTATATTCTTGTACATAGGAGGCAGTATTATAGTAGTTATATTCTTGTACATAGGAGCAGTATTATAGTAGTTATATTCTTGTACATAGGAGCAGTATTATAGTAGTTATATTCTTGTACATAGGAGCAGTATTATAGTAGTTATATTCTTGTACATAGGAGCAGTATTATAGTAGTAGTTATATTCTTGTACATAGGAGCAGTATTATAGTAGTTATATTCTTGTACATAGGAGCAGTATTATAGTAGTTATATTCTTGTACATAGGAGCAGTATTATAGTAGTTATATTCTTGTACATAGGAGCAGTATTATTATAGTAGTTATATTCTTGTACATAGGAGCAGTATTATAGTAGTTATATTCTTGTACATAGGAGCAGTATTATAGTAGTTATATTCTTGTACATAGGAGCAGTATTATAGTAGTTATATTCTTGTACATAGGAGCAGTATTATAGTAGTTATATTTCTTGTACATAGGAGCAGTATTATAGTAGTTATATTCTTGTACATAGGAGCAGTATTATAGTAGTTATATATTCTTGTACATAGGAGCAGTATTATAGTAGTTATATTCTTGTACATAGGAGCAGTATTATAGTAGTTATATTCTTGTACATAGGAGCAGTATTATAGTAGTTATATTCTTGTACATAGGAGCAGTATTATAGTAGTTATATTTCTTGTACATAGGAGCAGTATTATAGTAGTTATATTCTTGTACATAGGAGCAGTATTATAGTAGTTATATTCTTGTACATAGGAGGCAGTATTATAGTAGTTATATTCTTGTACATAGGAGCAGTATTATAGTAGTTATATTCTTGTACATAGGAGCAGTATTATAGTAGTTATATTCTTGTACATAGGAGCAGTATTATAGTAGTTATATTCTTGTACATAGGAGCAGTATTATAGTAGTTATATTCTTGTACATAGGAGCAGTATTATAGTAGTTATATTCTTGTACATAGGAGCAGTATTATAGTAGTTATATTCTTGTACATAGGAGCAGTATTATAGTAGTTATATTCTTGTACATAGGAGCAGTATTATAGTAGTTATATTCTTGTACATAGGAGCAGTATTATAGTAGTTATATTCTTGTACATAGGAGCAGTATTATAGTAGTTATATTCTTGTACATAGGAGCAGTATTATAGTAGTTATATTCTTGTACATAGGAGCAGTATTATAGTAGTTATATTCTTGTACATAGGAGCAGTATTATAGTAGTTATATTCTTGTACATAGGAGCAGTATTATAGTAGTTATATTCTTGTACATAGGAGCAGTATTATAGTAGTTATATTCTTGTACATAGGAGCAGTATTATAGTAGTTATATTCTTGTACATAGGAGCAGTATTATAGTAGTTATATTCTTGTACATAGGAGCAGTATTATAGTAGTTATATTCTTGTACATAGGAGCAGTATTATAGTAGTTATATTCTTGTACATAGGAGCAGTATTATAGTAGTTATATTCTTGTACATAGGAGCAGTATTATAGTAGTTTATATTCTTGTACATAGGAGCAGTATTATAGTAGTTATATTCTTGTACATAGGAGGCAGTATTATAGTAGTTATATTCTTGTACATAGGAGCAGTATTATAGTAGTTATATTCTTGTACATAGGGAGCAGTATTATAGTAGTTATATTCTTGTACATAGGAGCAGTATTATAGTAGTTATATTCTTGTACATAGGAGCAGTATTATAGTAGTTATATTCTTGTACATAGGAGGCAGTATTATAGTAGTTATATTCTTGTACATAGGAGCAGTATTATAGTAGTTATATTCTTGTACATAGGAGCAGTATTATAGTAGTTATATTCTTGTACATAGGAGGCAGTATTATAGTAGTTATATTCTTGTACATAGGAGCAGTATTATAGTAGTTATATTCTTGTACATAGGAAGCAGTATTATAGTAGTTATATTCTTGTACATAGGAGCAGTATTATAGTAGTTATATTCTTGTACATAGGAGCAGTATTATAGTAGTTATATTCTTGTACATAGGAGGCAGTATTATAGTAGTTATATTCTTGTACATAGGAGCAGTATTTATAGTAGTTATATTCTTGTACATAGGAGCAGTATTATAGTAGTTATATTCTTGTACATAGGAGCAGTATTATAGTAGTTATATTCTTGTACATAGGAGGCAGTATTATAGTAGTTATATTCTTGTACATAGGAGCAGTATTATAGTAGTTATATTCTTGTACATAGGAGCAGTATTATAGTAGTTATATTCTTGTACATAGGAGCAGTATTATAGTAGTTATATTCTTGTACATAGGAGGCAGTATTATAGTAGTTATATTCTTGTACATAGGAGCAGTATTATAGTAGTTATATTCTTGTACATAGGAGCAGTATTATAGTAGTTATATTCTTGTACATAGGAGCAGTATTATAGTAGTTATATTCTTGTACATAGGAGCAGTATTATAGTAGTTATATTCTTGTACATAGGAGGCAGTATTATAGTAGTTATATTCTTGTACATAGGAGCAGTATTATAGTAGTTATATTCTTGTACATAGGAGCAGTATTATAGTAGTTATATTCTTGTACATAGAGGCAGTATTATAGTAGTTATATTCTTGTACATAGGAGCAGTATTATAGTAGTTATATTCTTGTACATAGGAGCAGTATTATAGTAGTTATATTCTTGTACATAGGAGCAGTATTATAGTAGTTATATTCTTGTACATAGGAGCAGTATTATAGTAGTTATTATTCTTGTACATAGGAGGCAGTATTATAGTAGTTATATTCTTGTACATTGGAGCAGTATTATAGTAGTTATATTCTTGTACATAGGAGCAGTATTTTAGTAGTTATATTCTTGTACATAGGAGGCACTATTATAGTAGTTATATTCTTGTACATAGGAGCAGTATTATAGTAGTTATATTCTTGTATTAGGAGCAGTATTATAGTAGTTATATTCTTGTACATAGGAGCAGTATTATAGTAGTTATATTCTTGTACATAGGAGCAGTGTTATAGTAGTTATATTCTTGTACATAGGAGGCAGTATTATAGTAGTTATATTCTTGTACATAGGAGCAGTATTATAGTAGTTATATTCTTGTACATAGGAGCAGTATTATAGTAGTTATATTGTTGTACATAGGAGCAGTATTATAGTAGTTATATTCTTGTACATAGGAGCAGTATTATAGTAGTTATATTCTTGTACATAGGAGGCAGTATTATAGTAGTTATATTCTTGTACATAGGAGGCAGTATTATAGTAGTTATATTCTTGTACATAGGAGCAGTATTATTAGTAGTTATATTCTTGTACATAGGAGCAGTATTATAGTAGTTATATTCTTGTACATAGGAGCAGTATTATAGTAGTTATATTCTTGTACATAGGAGCAGTATTATAGTAGTTATATTCTTGTACATAGGAGCAGTATTATAGTAGTTATATTCTTGTACATAGGAGCAGTATTATAGTAGTTATATTCTTGTACATAGGAGCAGTATTATAGTAGTTATATTCTTGTACATAGGAGCAGTATTATAGTAGTTATATTCTTGTACATAGGAGCAGTATTATAGTAGTTATATTCTTGTACATAGGAGGCAGTATTATAGTAGTTATATTCTTGTACATAGGAGCAGTATTATAGTAGTTATATTCTTGTACATAGGAGCAGTATTATAGTAGTTATATTCTTGTACATAGGAGCAGTATTATAGTAGTTATATTCTTGTTACATAGGGAGCCAGTATTTTAGTTAGTTATATTCTTTTTTGATACATAGGGGCAGTATTAGGTAGTGTTATTTCTTGTACATTGGAGCAGTATTATAGTAGTTATATTTTGTACCATGAGGAGCAGTTATTATAGTAGTTATATTCTTGTACATAGGAGCAGTATTATAGTAGTTATATTCTTGTACATAGGAGCAGTATTATAGTAGTTATATTCTTGTACATATGGTATTATGGGAGCCATATGGAGTGTTATTACATAGGTCCTGTTACATAATCACTGGTGTCTGGGATTTTCCTGTAGCCGCCTCTTTTTGTTCGGGTTGCTCTGTCAGTATTCTAGATTGCTGCCGTTTTTTTATCGTGATTATCGTCTGTTATTGTGAAGTTTGCGGCTTTATAATTATGTTCCTATTTCAGCCGGACGTCCAGAGAAAAGGTGTTCAGCGTCGGCTCCTTCGGTCCGGATCCAGAGCTCTGCAGTTTTTGCCCCAATTATCACTGGTTAACGTGAAGGGTCGTTATTACACAGGAGGTGAGGGTGACGGCTCCGGAGGTGAGGGGCTGTTAACGAGCTCCGGGACCCCATTACTTCACTTCTTTGCAGCCTCTTCGTCCCTCCTGATTGGTTCCAGATCAGTTTTGGGGACAGCAGACGTGACCCAGGTCCTGCGGGTGGGGGAGTCACAGACAGACTCTCTCCCCTTCTACTAAAGAATCCTTCCCATCATCATCAATTATCTGTTAAACAATTATCTGTTTCTAGGAAAGCTGGATGTCCAGTCCTGTCTATGGAGGACGTACTGATCATTGGGGGATACTGATGCTATGGAACCCGGCTGCGGGTAGGTGGCTGCCCACCCAGGTGACATGTTGTTCTGTTGTCAAATTGGTGACACCCCAGGGGTGTGAAAACAAACAAGTCACCCCCCCCTCCCTAATCTGATAATGGACGGTGATAACGTGGCTGTAATAACACAAGGACACCAGGGACCTGATGGAAAACAAACAGGGTCAGAAGAGCTAACAGTTTATGTTACCCTGGGGTCAGACCTCACCCCATACTGACCCCCACCCCAAACACTGACCCCCAGAGGACCTTACAGGATGGAGGGAGACATTGTGTAGCATTACAAACTTAGATACAGTATCACACATTAGAATTATACTGTATCACACAGGGCAGGATTAGATACACAGCTCAGCAGACAGTATCACACAGGATAGGATTAGATACACAGCTCAGCAGACAGTATCACACAGGATAGGATTAGATACACAGCTCAGCAGACAGTATCACACAGGATAGGATTAGATACACAGCTCAGCAGACAGTATCACACAGGATAGGATTACATACACAGCTCAGCAGACAGTATCACACAGGATAGGATTAGATACACAGCTCAGCAGACCGTATCACACAGGATAGGATTACATACACAGCTGAGCAGACAGTATCACACAGGATAGGATTAGATACACAGCTCAGCAGACAGTATCACACAGGATAGGATTAGATACACAGCTCAGCAGACAGTATCACACAGGATAGGATTAGATACACAGCTCAGCAGACCGTATCACACAGGATAGGATTACATACACAGCTAGCAGACAGTATCACACAGGATAGGATTAGATACACAGCTCAGCAGACAGTATCACACAGGATAGGATTAGATACACAGCTCAGCAGACAGTATCACACAGGATAGGATTAGATACACAGCTCAGCAGACAGTATCACACATGGTAGGATTAGATACACAGCTCAGCAGACAATATCACACATGGTAGGATTAGATAAACAGCTCAGCAGACAGTATCACACAGGATAGGATTAGATACACAGCCTAAGTAAACAGTATCACACAGTTGGATAGATACAACAGCTCAGCAGACGTTCACACAGGATAGGATTAGATACACAGCTCAGCAGACAGTATCACACAGGATAGGATTAGATACACAGCTCAGCAGACAGTATCACACAGGATAGGATTAGATACACAGCTCAGCAGACAGTATCACACAGGATAGGATAATACAGCCAGCAGGTATCAAGGTAGGATTAGATACACAGCCTCAGCAGACAGTATCACACAGGATAGGATTAGATACACAGCTCAGCAGACAGTATCACACGGGATAGGATTAGATACACAGCTCAGCAGACAGTATCATACAGGATAGGATTAGATACACAGCTCAGCAGACAGTATCACACATGACATGGATTAGATACACAGGTCAGCAGACCGTATCACACAGGATGAGATTTAGATACTTGTCACTAGCTGGGTACTTTTATTTTGGGGGTGTCAGGTCCCCCTGTTGCCGCTGCTCTTGATGTTCTGTGTCCTGGGGCTTATTTAGCTGTGATGAGGCGGCAGAGCGTGCCCTCGCTATTCTGCAGCATGAATGGCTCCTCTTGAGTGCTCAGTGGAGTGCAGGATCATTGCCCCCCACCCCTGGCAGCCCACTCCTCCAGATGGATTAATCCTTGGGTGTAAGGGAAGCTAAGTGTGAGCGGGGAGATGGCCTGGAATGTGCCTCTCACAGTTTATTCAGCAGTTCAGAGGCACAAAGAGAAGCCTGGCACCTCTCACCCCGCACCACCGGACATTAACCCTCTCCTCCCTGGGCTGTATCCGCTGTGTACATACATCACTTATCCTGTACTGATCCTGAGTTATATCCTGTATTATACTCCAGAGCTGCACTCACTATTCTGCTGGTGCAGTCACTGTGTACATACATTACTTATCCTGTACTGATCCTGAGTTATATCCTGTATTATACTCCAGAGCTGCATTCACTATTCTGCTGGTGCAGTCACTGTGTACATACATTACTTATCCTGTACTGATCCTGAGTTACATCCGGTATTATACTCCAGAGCTGCATTCACTATTCTGCTGGTGCAGTCACTGTGTACATACATTACTTATCCTGTACTGATCCTGAGTTACATCCTGTAATTATACTCCAGAGCTGCACTCACTATTCTGCTGGTGCAGTCACTGTGTACATACATTACTTATCCTGTACTGATCCTGAGTTATATCCTGTATTATACTCCAGAGCTGCATTCACTATTCTGCTGGTGCAGTCACTGTGTACATACATTACTTATCCTGTACTGATCCTGAGTTACATCCTGTATTATACTCCAGAGCTGCACTCACTATTCTGCTGGTGCAGTCACTGTGTACATACATTACTTATCCTGTACTGATCCTGAGTTACATCCTGTATTATACTCCAGAGCTGGACTCACTATTCTGCTGGTGCAGTCACTGTGTACATACATTACTTATCCTGTACTGACCCTGAGTTACATCCTGTATTATACTCCAGAGCTGCACTCACTATTCTGCTGGTGCAGTCACTGTGTACATACATTACTTATCCTGTACTGATCCTGAGTTACATCCTGTATTATACTCCAGAGCTGCACTCACTATTCTGCTGGTGCATACATTATTTATCTATACTGCCCTCCTGCTTGTTCAGTGTTTACTCCTAGATTGCTTTGTACAATTATCTGATGTTGGGACAGCTGAGCTATTAAGGGATTTCTGGCCACAAGCTTGCTATTTTCTGGAAAATCTAGCAGAACAGTGAGTGCAGCTCTGGAGTATAACACAGGTGCATGTAAACTAGAGTTAGGGGACACTGTATATTCTTTGTTAGTATTATTACATTTCATGTCATGGAAGAGACTGGAGACAAGAAGAGAGATGTGCCCCCCCCCCCAGAAGATCATGAAGGTGACGCCCCCAGACAGGAGGAACATCTGTGGATGACGGACGATCGGTTTTCTCAATGTATTTTAATGAGGGACTGATACGAGGGCCCCATGTAATGTCTCATTAGGGCCCGAGGGACCCTTAATGACCCACGGATGATACTGTTTAATTGGGCCTCTAGATCTGCAACTTATCAGGCGCTGCGCTGTGATGTATGGACCGAGATCTCCGAGGAAATTAATAGCAGCTCAAGAGTCTCCTGCAGATGTTCAGGAAGTCAGGGGTCAGAATCAAGCCGGTGCTGCAGAATGCATCCATATGTACATGTCAGAGCAATGCTCTGCAGATCTAACTGATGTAATAATCTGCAGAATGCACCCATATGTACATGTCAGAGCAATGCTCTGCAGATCTAACTGATGTAATAATCTGCAGAATGCATCCATATGTACATGTCAGAGCAATGCTCTGCAGATCTAACTGATGTAATAATCTGCAGAATGCATCCATATGTACATGTCAGAGCAATGCTCTGCAGATCTAACTGATGTAATAATCTGCAGAATGCATCCATATGTACATGTCAGAGCAATGCTCTGCAGATCTAACTGATGTAATAATCTGCAGAATGCATCCATAGGTACATGTCAGAGCAATGCTCTGCAGATCTAACTGATGTAATAATCTGCAGAATGCATCCATAGGTACATGTCATAGCAATGCTCTGCAGATCTAACTGATGTAATAATCTGCAGAATGCATCCATAGGTACATGTCAGAGCAATGCTCTGCAGATCTAACTGATGTAATAATCTGCAGAATGCATCCATAGTACATGTCAGAGCAATGCTCTGCAGATCTAACTGATGTAATAATCTGCAGAATGCATCCATATGTACATGTCAGAGCAATGCTCTGCAGATCTAACTGATGTAATAATCTGCAGAATGCATCCATATGTACATGTCAGAGCAATGCTCTGCAGAGCTCGCCGGAGTAATAATCTGCAGAATGCATCTATATATACATGTCAGAGCAATGCTCTGCAGAGCTCGCCGGAGTAATAATCTGCAGAATATATCACCATGTATAGAATGGGCAGAGTAATGCTCTGCAGATCTGCGGATAGTTGAGTGATGATCTGCAGATTATACACGCCAGCCTGTGGCATGTACAGAATTTTTACGGTCTTGGCACAGTCCCGGCCACCGGAGTGCAATAGTTTGTGCCCCCCTGGCGTCTCCAGTTGTCGGCAGCTGCCCGCTCTGTGTCCTGACCACCTATACTGGGACCAGGTGTGAGGACTTATGCAGCATGTGTCCCCTGGACCTCACAGGAGACGGCCGGGGCCCCCGCTTCTATCACTGGGAGACCCCACGCCGTCTCAGCTGGACGATCAGAGTTGTAGTAGTGACATCGCTCACACAATCATCCTTTCAGCTCCGGTCATGAATGTTTTTGGGCTCCAGTGACTTCCATTATTGTCTGGTCTTGGTGCGGAGACCAGAGACTGCAGAGCGTCGCAGCACCCGACACGGAGGACCCAGAGGATACGCGTTCCAGAGTATGGGAATCATGAACCAATCAAAAAATATCACGGGAGATGCTGGTCCGACCCACGGCGGAGGAGACCCAATCATGAGGACCGTCGTACGACCCCATCACCTCTCAGCCAATCAGATACCAGGATATTAGGGGAGTGCTCATAGTGCACTCATTGGCCGTTTGCAGGACATCTTAAAGGGGTTCTCTATGAGTATAGGATAGGTCATCAATATCAGATCGGCAGGGGTCCGATGAAGAGGCCGCAGCGCTTTGTGAGCATCACTTCCTCTTCCTAGGTCATGTGACATCACATTCACTGGTCACATGACCTATGTGTGGCTCACATAGGAGCTGAGATGCAATACTAAGTACAACCACTGTCCAATAGAGGGCGCTGTGTTTGGCAAAGGTGAGGAGGCCTCAGCATTTACCGGAGCTCCGGTGAGCACCACTGCTTCCTTAATCATCTGATCAGCAGGGTTGTCAGGTGTCAGACCCCTGCCGATCTCATACTGATGACCTACCTATCAATACAGAAATCCCAGAGAATCCCTTTAACCCCCTAACTGTTTTGCCAGAGTGGAGCTCCAGCAGTGGAAAAAGTAGCTAACTGGAGGGCTGCTTTACCTGCTGCTACCTCCTGACTGGTAGCAGCTAGAAACTTGCAACTGATCTTCTTTGAAAGCAGACATTCCAAGCTGTCAGGCAATACATTCAGGACAGAGGAAGATATCACTGATAGAAATCGGGATGTTGTATTCCCGACTTTTTTTCTAACTGTGATTTTCTCCTCTGTTGCTTGGACTTTAGCTGTCATTTTGGTCTTTTATGAAAGCCTGGACTGTCAGCTTTCATACAAGACCAGTTGCATGTTTCTAGCTGCTACCCTTGAGGAGATATCACCATCTAAAACAGCCCTCCCCCCTCCAGTTAGCTACTTTCACACTGCCCGAGGTTGTCTGTAGTACTGAAGGGCAGCCGGGCTGCAATACCAGACGCAACCCATAGACAGGAGTGGCGCTGTGGGACGAGCCCCACCCCCAACCGACCTAGGAACACCCACAACACCTGCCAGAAACTCTGTGACCCTTCATCCGTGCCCCTTCTTGCTTCTGTTATAGTGAACCCCCCCTGGCAGTCCAACCTGTCTTCATTCATGGAGACATACACATTAGATGGTCGGCTTGTATATATGTAATGTGTATAATCCGGCGCCATAATGTGGATCGCTGCAGGAATCCAGAAGAGAAGGCTGGTGAAGGGTTAATGGCGGTTTACGAGAATCCTTCACACCTGTGTGTTTACAGGCCCCCCGCGCCCCGTCTCCCGCACTTCCCCGCGCTGGGTCCGAGCCCAGTGAGTCAACCTAAAAATACCAAGAGCTCTTATTGGAAACACATGGCGGGGGCCGGGGCCGGGGCGGCCAAAGGCTCCGTTTATTTAGTTCTGGCTCTGCCTGTGATGTGAAGAACAACAGTGCCCCCCCCACCTCCGAAGACACAACTAAGTGTTGTTTGTGTGAATATACCCCGCAGCTGTCCGACTCACACGCCAGGACGCACTCCGGGGACACGTGTTTGTGTAATAGAGGTGCGAAGTGTCACCGGATCCATCACCGGGCAGACGACATAACTGTATATGAAAGATACCTGGGTTATACCAGCTGTACATATATAATTATAATACAGGAGATACCAGTTAATACAGCATGCTCCACAATATACAAGAAGAATAAACACCAACTCATATTAAATATTACAGGGATACCAGGTTATACCAGCATATACATATCACTAAATATACAAGAAGATGTAATAACTATAACCAGCATACATAATAATTATATACAGGAGATACCCAGGTTATACCAGCATGCTCCATATATTCAGAAATGTAAACGTAAATTGTGTAATATAATTTATACATCCCATTTACTCAGGCTATGTATATACAGAAGTGTATAATTTGCTATATATAATAACGATCACCAGGTATACCAGCATGCTCATATCATATAACTAGTTAACAGCGACAGTAAGATGCTGGTTTCACATTAAGTATTAACTCACGCATCTTCTGTATATATATATTCAGATTATTATAAGTTGTATATAATTAGCATTGGGATATAACCTGATGCTCACAGGTTTTATACCCTGGTATTAAGACATTATATGTACAGCGATTCCATACTGTATAAATGTATATACATAGGAAGATGTTATAAACTTAATACCAGCATATAATTATTTCTTATGGGATATAATTTAATTATTACAGGTATTACAGCACCAGTTATACAGCATGTCATAAACTCACTATAACAAGAAATATATAACTTATACCAGCTGTACATTATAATTATATACAGAGATACCCAGTTATACCAGGTCAATCACTTCCATTCACTATATTACAGAATGATGATATAACTCATATACCAGCTGTACATATATAATTATATACGGGCGGTATAGTCCTGATACCCAGGTTATACCAGCATGATCCATATCACTATTACAGAGAGATGTATAAACTTATACCAGCTGTCATATATAATTATATCAGGAGATACCCAGGTTATACCGCATGGTCCATATCACTATAAACAAGAAGATATATACTTTATACCAGCTGTACTATATAATTATATACAGGAATACCCAGGTTCATACCAGCATGCTTCCGAATTCAGACTATATACAGAAGATAGTGTAATAACTTATAACCACCACTGTACATATATAATATATACAGAGATACCCAGTTAACAGCATGCTCCATATCACATATATAATACAGCGTCAGAGGGAGTGCCTAATAACTGTATGTATACCAGCTGTACATATATAATTTATATACAGGAGATACCAGGGATATTATAAGCATTTAACACTAATTGTTATATACGTCCAGTTTATAATTAATAACATCATTCTTCATTAATACAAGAAATGTATTAACTTATAACTTATATGATATTGGAGAACCCATATGTCTTAACTAATGATACAAGTGATACGCTATACCAGCTGGCATGTCCTGTTATAATACAGCCTATAAGACTCTCCATATCACTATATATATATACTAGGTAACAATGACTGTAAATTAAATTATAACAATCCCAGGTATACAGCATGTTATCACTATTAGAAGATGTATGCTTATACAAGCGTTACATATAACTTTATTATACTGATAGCATATGTGCCCATATCTATATACAAGAAGTATTAACTTATACGCAGCTGTACATGTATAATTATATACAGGAGATACCGGTATACCAGCATGCTCCATATCACTTATATACAAGAAATGTATAACTATACCAGCTGTCATATAAATTATATAAGGACTGCCCAGGTTATACCAGCTGCTCCATATCATATATACCAGAAGATATATAACTTATTCCAGCTGTACATATATTAATATATATACAGGAGATACGACAGGTTATACCAGCATGCCTCCATATCACTATAATACAGAAGATGTATAACTTAAAGCCAGCGTACATATATAATTATATACAGGAGATACCCAGGTTATACCAGCATGCTCATATCACTATATACAGAAGATATATACTATACCAAGCTGTACACTATGATAATTTATATACAGAGATACCCAGGTTTATACCAGCAGCTCCAATCACTATATACAAGAGAATGTATAACTTATACCAGCTGTAACATATATATTATATACAGGACATGCCGGTTATACCAGCATGATCCATATCACTAATATACAGAAGATGTATAACTTATATCAGCTGTACATATATAATATTACAGGAGCCTACCCAGTTATACCAGCATGCTCCATATCACTATAATACAAGAAGATGTATAACTTATACCAGCTGTACATATATAATTATATACAGACATGCCAGGTTATACCAGCATGGTCCATATCACTATATACAAGAAGATGTATAACTTATACCACTGTACAATAGATTATATACGGACATGCCCAGGTTTTACTCAGCATGTCCATATCAATATAATACAGAAGATATATTAACTTTACCAGCTGTACATATATAAAATTATATACAGGAGATACCGCAGGTTTAATACCAGGAGATACCAGGTTATACCAGCATGCCCATATCACTATATACAAGAAAGATAATTATACCAGCTGTACATATATAATTATACAGGAGATACCCAGTTATACCAGCATGCTCCATATCACTATATACAGAAGATGTATAACTTATACCAGCTGTACAATATAATTATATACAGGAGATACAGTTATACAGCATGCTCATATCACTATATACAGAAGATGTATAACTTATAGCTGTACATATATAATTATATACAGGAGAATACCCAGGTTATACCAGCATGCTCCTATCACTATATACAGAAGATGTATAACTTATACCAGCTGTACATATAATTATATACAGGAGATACCCAGGTTATACCAGCATGCTCCATATCCACTATATACAGAAGATGTATAACTTATAAGATGTACATATATAATTATATACAGGACCCAGGTTATACCAGCATGCTCCATATCACTGTATACTTATACAGAAGATGTATAACTTATACCAGCTGTACATTATATAATTATATACAGGAGATACCCAGGTTATACCAGCATGCTCCATATCACTATATACAAGAAGATGTATAACTTATACCAGCTGTACATATATTTATATTACAGGAGATACCCAGGTTATACCAGCATGTCCATATCACTATATACAAGAAGATGTATAACTTATACCAGTACATATATAATATATACAGGAGATACCCAGTTATACCACATGCTATTCATATATACAGATGTATAACTTATACAGGTACATATATAATTATATACAGGAGATACCAGGTTATACCAGCATGCTCCATATCACTATATACAAGAAGATGTATAACTTATACCAGCTGTACATATATAATTATATACAGGAGATACCAGGTTATACCAGCATGCTCCATATCACTATATACAAGAAGATGTATAACTTATACCAGCTGTACATATATAATTATATACAGGAGATACCCAGGTTATACCAGCATGGTCCATATCACTATATCAAGAAGATTATAACTTATACCAGCTGTACATATATAATTATATACAGGAGATACCCAGGTTATACCAGCATGCTCCATATCACTATATACAAGAAGATGTATAACTTATACCAGCTGTACATATAAAATATTATACAGGAGATACCCAGGTTATACCAGCATGCTCCATATCACTATATACAAGAAGATGTATAACTTATACCAGCTGTACATATATAATTATATACAGGACATGCCCAGGTTATACCAGCATGCGTCCATATCACTATATACAAGAAGATGTATAACTTATACCAGCTGTACATATATAATTATATACAGGACATGCCCAGGTTATACCAGCATGCTCCATATCACTATATACAGAAGATATATAACTTATACCAGCTGTACATATATAATTATATACAGGAGATACCCAGGTTATACCAGCATGCTTCATATCACTATATACAAGAGATGTATAACTTATACCAGCTGTACATATAATTATATACAGGAGATACCCAGGTTATACCAGCATGCTCCATATCACTATATACAAGAAGATGTATAAACTTATACGCAGCTGTACATGTATAATTATATACAGGAGATACCCAGGTTATACCAGCATGGTCCATATCACTATATACAAGAAGATGTATAACTTATACCAGCTGTACATGTATATTATATACAGGAGATACCCAGGTTATACCAGCATGCTCCATATCACTATATTACAAGAAGATGTATAACTTATACCAGCTGTACATATATAATTATATACAGGACATGCCCAGGTTATACCAGCATGCCTCCATATCACTATATACAGAAGATGTATAACTTATACCAGCTGTACATATTAATTATATACCGGAGATACCCAGGTTATACCAGCATGCTCCATATCACTATATACAAGAAGATTTATAACTTATACCAGCTGTACATATATAATTATATACAGGAGATACCCAGGTTATACCAGCATGCTCCATATCACTATATACAGAAGATGTATAACTTATACCAGCTGTACATATATAATTATATACAGGAGATACCCAGGTTATACCAGCATGCTCCATATCACTATATACAGAAGATGTATAACTTATACCAGCTGTACATATATAATTATATACAGGACATGCCCAGGTTATACCAGCATGGTCCATATCACTATATACAGGCGATACCCAGGTTATACCAGCATGATGTACGGACTGCTATGGTTTGGCGGTTGTACACAGTTCTGATTTACATATGTGTTTCAGGATCTGTTCGTGACTTGTTTGGATTGGTTCCCTGTTCTCTCCCTGGGGGGAAAGGCTCCTTCCATGAATCATTCAGTGGATTTTGGGAACTCCCTGATCACGGAGCCAGGACCTGGGAGGCATGGGGCCCCATTTTGTAAGGTAACACTGTTCTCAGGGCCCCTGTAAGACAAAAAACAGGAACTGCACTCAAATAACAGAAGAGCAGACTTTATTGCAGCATATGAGTGGTACAGATGAGGGTCACACCCTACAGAGTACAATAATGAAGTTGTGACTGTATCTGATTCTGCACTGATACTGCTCTCATTATCACCAGTCATTAGCATTGTGAGTGACATCAATGAGACATGAGGCACGTGATCACCTCTACCTCAGAAGGGTTATCAGTGTGGGCTGTTGCTTCTCTGTGGTTGCCATGTTGGATGCTATTGATGTTGGTATGTCCAGCTGATTCCCGCCCATCGCCATGTGTGATTATTTGTGGTGTGAGGACAACTCATGTTATCACACATTGCCCCCGCAACCTGTAGTCATTTCTATGGAAGGTTGCCATGAAAGTAAGACCACCTCTCCATCCTGTTCTTGATCTTAGGAGGTCCCAGTTGCTCGGCTTCCACCAGCAGGTGGTCACTATTCCTTAGCTTTAGAGAGAAGAATGTGATCACAGTTTTTAAGCTCTAGAAAGAAGAAGAGATGATCTCAGTTCCTCAGCCTTGGAGAGATGGTTGTCACTGTTCATTAGTCGTGGAAGAAGGTCTTAGATCTGGGGGGAAGAGGGTGTAGACTGTTGCTCAGCTTTGTAGAGAAGAAGTTGGTCACTGTTCCTCGGCTTTGTAGAGAAGAAGGTGGTCACTATTACTTGGTTCTGAAGAGAAGAAGGTGGTCACTATTCCTCAGCTCTGGAGAGAAGAAGGTGGTCACTGTTCCTCAGTTCTGGAGAGAAGAAGGTGGTCACTGTTCCTCAGCTCTAGAGAGAAGAAGGTGGTCACTGTTCCTCAGCTCTGGAGAGAAAAGGTTTGTCACTGTTACTCGGTTCTGAAGAGAACAAGGTGGTCACTGTTCCTCAGCTCTAGAGAGAAGAAGGTGGTCACTATTCCTCAGCTCTGGAGAGAAGAAGGTGGTCACGATTCCTCAGTTCTGGATAGAAGAAGGTGGTCACTGTTTCTCAGCTCTGGAGAGAAGAAGGTGGTCACTGTTCCTCAGCTCTGGAGAGAAGAAGGTGGTCACTGTTCCTCAGCTCTGGAGAGAAGAAGGTGGTCACTATTCCTGAGCTCTAGAGAGAAGAAGGTGGTCACTATTCCTCAGCTCTGGAGAGAAGAAGGTGGTCACTGTTCCTCAGCTCTACAGAGAAGAAGGTGGTCACTATTCCTCAGCTCTGGAGAGAAGAAGGTGGTCACTGTTTCTCAGCTCTGGAGAGAAGAAGGTGGTCACTGTTCCTCAGCTCTGGAGAGAAGAAGGTGGTCACTGTTCCTCAGCTCTAGAGAGAAGAAGGTGGTCACTGTTCCTCAGCTCTAGAGAGAAAAAGGTGGTCACTGTGGTCACTGTTCCTCAGCTCTAGAGAGAAGGAGGTCATAGTTCCTCAGCTCTAGAGAGAAAAAGGAGGTCACTGTTCCTCAGCTATGGAGAGAAGAAATGTGGTCACTGTTCCTCAGCTCTAGAGAGAAGAAGGTGGTCACTGTTCCTTAGCTCTAGAGAGAAGAAGGTGGTCACTATTCCTCAGTTCTGGAGAGAAGAAGGTGGTCACTATTCCTCAGTTCTGAAGATAAGAAGGTGGTCACTGTTCCTCAGTTCTGGAGAGAAGAAGGTGGTCACTATTCCTCAGCTCTGGAGGGAAGAAGGTGGTCACTGTTCCTCAGCTCTGGAGAGAAGAAGGTGGTCACTGTTCCTCAGCTCTGGAGAGAAGAAGGTGGTCACTATTCCTCAGCTCTTGAGAGAAGAAGGTGGTCACTGTTCCTCAGCTCTGGAGAGAAGAAGGTGGTCACTACTCCTCAGTTCTGGAGAGAAGAAGGTGGTCACTGTTCCTCAGCTCTGCAGAGAAGAAGGTGGTCACTGTTCCTCAGCTCTGGAGAGAAGAAGGAGGTCACTGTTCCTCAGCTCTAGAGAGAAAAAGGTGGTCACTGTGGTCACTGTTCCTTAGCTCTGGAGAGAAGAAGGTGGTCACTATTCCTCAGTTCTGGAGAGAAGAAGGTGGTCACTATTCCTCAGTTCTGAAGATAAGAAGGTGGTCACTGTTCCTCAGCTCTGGAGAGAAGAAGGTGGTCACTATTCCTAAGCTCTGGAGGAAGAAGGTGGTCACTGTTCCTCAGCTCTGGAGAGAAGAAGGTGGTCACTGTTCCTCAGCTCTGGAGAGAAGAAGGTGGTCACTGTTCCTCAGCTCTGGAGAGAAGAAGATGGTCACTGTTCCTCAGTTCTGGAGAGAAGAAGGTGGTCACTGTTCCTCAGCTCTGGAGAGAAGGTGGTCACTGTAACTCAGCTTTGGAGAGAAGAAGGTGGTCACTATTCCTCAGTTCTGAAGATAAGAAGGTGGTCACTGTTTCCTCAGTTCTGGAGAGAAGAAGGTGGTCACTATTCCTCAGCGCTAGAGAAAAGAAGGTGGTCACTGTTCCTCAGCTCTGGAGAGAAGAAGGTGGTCACTGTTCCTCAGCTCTGGAGAGAAGAAGGTGGTCACTGTTCCTCAGTTCTGGAGAGAAGAAGGTGGTCACTGTTCCTCAGCTTTGGAGAGAAGAAGGAGGTCACTGTTCCTCAGTTCTGGAGAGAAGAAGGTCGTCATTGTTCCTCAGCTCTGGAGGGAAGAAGGTGGTCACTATTCCTCAGCTCTGGAGGGAAGAAGGAGGTCACTGTTCCTCAGTTCTGGAGAGAAGAAGGTCGTCATTGTTCCTCAGCTCTGGAGGGAAGAAGGTGGTCACTATTCCTCAGCTCTGGAGGGAAGAAAGTGGTCACTATTCCTCAGCTCTAGAGAGAAGAAGGTGGTCACTATTCCTCAGCTCTAGAGAAAGGAAGGTGGTCACTGTTCCTCAGCTCTGGAGAGAAGAAGGTGGTCACTATTCCTCAGCTTTAGAGAGAAGAAGGTGGTCACTGTTCCTCAGTTCTGGAGAGAAGAAGGTGGTCACTATTCCTCAGCTCTGGAGAGAAGAAGGTGGTCACTGTTTCTTGGCTTTAGAGAGAATAATACAGAAATGATGTTACCATACTGTTCTGTAATAATACCGTCTTACAGTAACTGAATAATACCAAGTACTGGGAGATATTAACCGCCATGATAGATAACACAAAGAAAACCTGCCATATAGTGCGCAAAGCTAATGCAACGGGTCCAGGAAGGGGGTAGAGAATGGAAGTGGTGGTAGCAATGATGGCGGTAGTAGTTACTGATGGTGGTGACCCGTACACTGGCGCGCACTCTCTTTCCCTTGGGGCACACCTTGATATTGGGGTTCCTGCCTGGTGTTGGTTGGATAGTCCTTGGTGTTGGTGGAGTATTGTGGGGTGCAGGGCAGAGTCCCCATGTGGAGAGGTGGACAATGCGATGTGCTGTGTCTACTGCTGCTCTCTCTTTAGCAGACGCTCCAGCTCCACACACTGTTCACTCCAGACTTCCTGCAGCAGCCTCCTAGAAGAAGGGTAGGACCAGCCCACACCCAGTGACCATATTGCAACTGAACCATGGGGCTGGCTGGTTTCTTCTCTCCCATACACAGCCTGTGGGATACTGACAGCCCATTAACCCCTCTGTTAGCAGAGACCACTGGGTCACTGCATTAATACCGCTATATAGAATATCTTGTTTAACCATCCCCACATCAGCTGTAACTTTATCCTCCCCTCCCCCACCTTTATATCTCCTCTGTTCGGTCACGGCTGCAGAAAAAATGTATTTTATGTTCATTTTATGAGTGAATTTATTCTGTGTTTTCCTTCTCTTCTTGCCAATAGGAGGATTCTGGGAAGCGGCCGCCCGGCCTGTAATAATTAGGAGTAACTTGGCCTGGGGTACACAGCAGAGCCTGTCCGCAGCTCACACAGCAGCCCCTCTATGTGGCAGTGCATGGTGCAGGCTCCGTCACTGGCCTGAGCACACGTGTTGTCCACGTGAAGGGGCGATGCTTGGCGGGAGAGAAAATAAACATGTTGTGCCGCTGGATTTATCCGTTTTTGCCTCCATTTACTACACAAATTCCTGAGATGCAAAAGCAACACGGATTCTAATGGTCTGAGTGTTTACCACGAGCTCCATGTGACATCTACACATATACTCCAGTCACATCCAAAGCTGCAGTCAATATTCCACTAGCCCAAACTCGGAATCCATCCAAACCATGCTCCATAAGTTTTGAAAAGAGACATCAGGTAGATTCAGAGAAGTGGTGGATAAAGCGGCAAAACTTTAACCATAAGCCCAATGATATAGGGAATGTCCCCATCTAATAGTGTCTGAATTATTACTGCCTATGACCCCCCTCATAACACCACATAATAAATTCAGACCCCAGACAAAACCCTCTTAATAAATACAGACCCCAGATCAGACCTCCTAAAAAAGTAGACCCCTAAATATATGCAGACCAGACCCACTTAATAAATACAGACCCCAGACCAAGTAAATAAATACAGACCCCAGACCAGACCCTCTAAATACATACAGACCCCAGACCAGACCCCCAGATTAAATACACTGAAGACTACGCCTTCTAAGTCAATAAAGACCCCAGACCAGACCCCTAAATATATGCAGACCACAGCCACAAAATAAATACAGATCCCAGACCAAGCAAATAAATACACTGAAGACTACGCCTTCTAAATCAATACAGACCCCAGACCACTAAACATATGCAGACCCCTAAACAGACCCCAAATCAGACCCCCTGAATAAATCCACTGAAGACTATGCCTTCTAAATAAATACAGACCCCAGACAAGACCAAGCAAATAAATATACTGAAGACTACCCCTTCTAAATAAACACAGATCCCAGACTAGACCCACTTAATAAATACAGACCCTAGACCAGACTCATTGAATAAATACAGACCCCAGACCAGACCCTCTAAATGACTTCAAGACTACGAGCTCTAAATAAATACAGATTTCAGACCAGCCCCCCCCCCAAAAAAAAAATAATAATATAGGCCCCAGACTCCTAAATAAACACAGATCCCAGACCAGACCCACTTAATAAAATCAGCCCCCGGACCCCTAAACATATGCAGAACCCAGACCCCTAAATAAATACAGACCCCAGACCAGACCCTCTACAGTAATACAGACCCCAGACCAGATCCTCTACAGTAATACAGACCCCAGACCCTCTACAGTAATACAGACCCCAGACCAGACCCTCTACAATAATACAGACCCCAGACCAGACCCTCTACAGTAATACAGACCCCAGACCCTCTACAGTAATACAGACCCCAGAACAGACCCTCTACAGTAATACAGACCTCAGACCCTCTACAATAATACAGACCCCAGACCAGACCCTCTACAGTAATACAGACCCCCAGACCCTCTACAGTAATACAGACCCCAGACCAGACCCTCTACAGTAATACAGACCCCAGACCCTCTACAATAATACAGACCCCAGACCAGACCCTCTACAGTAATACAGACCCCAGACCCTCTACAATAATACAGACCCCAGACCAGACCCTCTACAGTAATACAGACCCCAGACCAGACCCTCTACAATAATACAGACCCCAGACCAGACCCTCTACAGTAATACAGACCCCAGGCCAGACCCTCTACAGTAATACAGACCCCAGACCCTCTACAATAATACAGACCCCAGACCAGACCCTCTACAGTAATACAGACCCCAGACCCTCTACAATAATACAGACCCCAGAACAGACCCTCTACAGTAATACAGACCCCAGACTAGACTCACTGAATAAACACAGACCCCAGACCAGACCCTCTAAACAAATGAAGACCCAAGACCAGACCTTAGCGTTGGATATTGTGATCCCGGTGGTGCTGACTGACTCATGTACTACTACTCTCAGGGTACTGCTGTGTGTGGGTGATTTCCATGCACAGGATTGTGGCATAACAATACCTGAGGGCAGAGCTGTCAATCACCCTGTGACTCCACCCACATTCAGTTGCTTACCTTGCAAACATTAAGGGCAGCACATAACAGAATAACTAGGACCACACCGGCACGTCTATAGGAGGTGGGGTACGGCACGTCTGCCCACTGGAGGGGCAAATAACCACTGCTGTCCGGACCATTACAGCACCTCTGTACCTACCTGTTCTTAAAGAGGGGACCGGAGTACTGACAAGGGCCCACACCGGGAGTCAACCTGGTGGACGTTGTCATGGTGGCCATTGTGGTTGTCACCCAGCTCAGAGATTCTGTCTGCTGGGAATTCTTGGGGTAAATGCTCTTCAGGTCTCTGCGGCCCGTGTGATATATTAGGAGACCTCCTGCATGCACGATATTGCTGGTCCCCAGCCGCCATCTTGCAGGCTACGCAGGCGGCGTTCGCACATGTTCTGTCTGCTAACTGCAGTTTTATTGCCCCTCGTTACTGGCAGCTGCCGGTGTCTGGACTTGTATTTCACACTCATCTGGCACGGCTGCAGCCATGTTAGTGATATATTGGTGAGGTGGCGTGCAGACTGATGAGGAGGTGGCCTACTACTCCCAGCCGGCCCCATCTGGAACCCATTACCGTGCCATTGTGTCTGTCCCTCCTCGGGTTCCTGTCCGCCTGTTTCTACTAAGTCCATGTGAGTCTCCATGTGCCGCTATATGGTCTGTGCTACCGATCATGTGACCCCGGCTGCTGCAGAACTTCTTTAATTCTAAGCGGCACCCATAGAGACGCCTGTACGGTTACATATTCTACCTGTCCCATCCCCTACATGATGCCACCACCAGACCACTCCCAGCATGATCATATCTGGTTGTCACCTGGTTGCCATATGGGCGGCAGTAACAGCAATAGCGGTACGTAAGTGACTGCTCGGCACAGCAGCCGTGTGGACCTTGTCTGGGTTTTAGCCGTATCTTGGCGTGACGAGCCACCAAGCGCCTCGCGCCTCGCCGGTGTCGTCATTTCTTGTAGCCTCTGGAGGTTCGCTGTCGTTACTGGAGACCGTGCGTTTGAGGTTATAAAACGCGTCTGCTGATGCAGCACCGGCTGTAAAACAAGAGACAGTTTTAAGGATTCTTGAAAAGGTCAAATTCCAGAAGATTCAGTCTGGAAAATATGAGTGCAGGGGCCGGATGCTGGCGGCGAGGTGGGCGGCGTCCAGCACAAAATGGACGAGGATATACCCGGGTGACGGCACAATAGACTTCGCCCATGGCACACAGCAGGGAGCGGGTATATGCTTCTATTGTCTGACATGAGAAAGAGGGAAGGAGTTGAAGAAATTTACAATCACCCGGCACGACTCACGGCTCCACCGCCATCCCTTGTGACATACGGCACCGACCACGACCGTAGCTCATTAAAGACCCTGGCACAAGGCCTTCCCCTTTAAATAATGACGGGCCAAAGCTTTTAATGGGTGGGCATTTCATTGAACACATTCAAATAAACCAGTAACTTACCACCGGAGTCGTACGCCCACCACTGGTGACCCGGCGGCAAGGAAAGTCCAATACTGCCATCAATGCCAAACCACAACAACCGCCATCTGTGACCTCGCCATCCATCAGCTGAGCCTCAAAACAAGCAGCTCGAGCGTGACCCCTGAACACAGAACCGCACCGAAATGTCTACCAGAGGGCGGGAGTAGGGTTGCCACCCGGCCGGTGTCTCACCGGCAAGGCCGGTATTTTAGTGTCCCTGCTGGTGCCGGTAATTTTTTTCTGCCTCCAATATTAATTGCTGGTATTTTCCTACAAGGACTGCTACTAATGAGTGCTTCCATTGTGGAGCGCTCATTAGTGCAGCCTTTACCTTCCCCCTACTTATGTTAATTTAAAAAAAATAGCAGCTCACCGTCCTCCATTTGCTGGGGGGCATTATTCTTACTACGGGGGCACTAATGGGGGCATTATTCTTACTGTGGGCCACTAATGGGGGCATTATTCTTACTGAGGGGCACTAATGGGGGGCATTATTCTTACTGTGGGGCACTAATGGGGGCATTATTCTTACTGTGGGGCACTAATGGGGGCATTATTCTTACTGTGGGCCACTAATGGGGGCATTATTCTTACTGAGGGGCACTAATGGGGGCATTATTCTTACTGAGGGGCACTAATGGGGGCATTATTACTTACTGTGGGCCCACTAATGGGGGCATTATTCTTACTGAGGGGCACTAATGGGGGCATTATTCTTACTGAGGGGCACTAATGGGGGCATTATTCTTACTGGGGGGAACTAATGGGGCATTATTCTTACTGTGGGGCACTAATGGGGGCTTTATTCTTACTGAGGGGCACTAATGGGGGGCATTATTCTTACTGAGGGGCACTAATGGGGGCATTATTCTTACTGAGGGACACTAATGGGGGCATTATTCTTACTGAGGGACACTAATGGGGGCATTATTCTTACTGAGGGGCACTAAATGGGGGCTTTATTCTTACTGAGGGGCACTAATGGGGGCATTATTCTTACTGTGGGCCACTAATGGGGGCATTATTCTTACTGAGGGGCACTAATGGGGGCATTATTCTTACTGGGGGGAACTAATGGGGGCATTATTCTTACTGAGGGGCACTAATGGGGGCATTATTCTTACTGTGGGGCACTAATGGGGGCATTATTCTTACTGAGGGGGCACTAATGGGGGCATTATTCTTACTGTGGCCACTAATGGGGGCATTATTCTTACTGTGGGCCACTAATGGGGGCATTATTCTTACTGAGGGGCACTAATGGGGGCATTATTCTTACTGGGGGGAACTAATGGGGCATTATTCTTACTGAGGGGCACTAATGGGGGCATTATTCTTACTGTGGGGCACTAATGGGGGCATTATTCTTACTGGGGGGAACTAATGGGGCCAATTATTTTTACTGGGTGCACTAATGGGGGCATTATTCTTCCTGGGGGGCACTAATGGGGCCATTATTCTTACTGGGGGAACTAATGGGGGCATTATTCTTAATGGGGGCATTATTCTTCCTGGGGGCACTAATGGGGCCATTATTCTTAATGGGGCATTATTCTTTCCTGGGGGGCACTAATGGGGCCATTATTCTTAATGGGGCCATTATTCTTACTGGGGGCACTAATGGGGGCATTATTCTTCCTGGGGGGCACTAATGGGGCCATTATTCTTACTGGGGGGAACTAATGGGGCCATTATTCTTAATGGGGGCACTAATGGGGGCATTATTCTTCCTGGGGGCACTAATGGGCCATTATTCTTACTGGGGGGAACTAATGGGGGCATTATTCTTAATGGGGGCATTATTCTTCCTGGGGGGCACTAATGGGGCCATTATTCTTACTGGGGGCACTAATGGGGGCATTATTCTTACTACGGGGGCACTAATGGGGGCATTATTCTAACTGTGGGGCACTAATGGGGGCATTATTCTTACACGGGGCACTAATGGGGGCATTATTCTAACTGTGGGCACTAATGGGGCATTATTCTTACTGGGGGGCACTAATGGGGCCATTATTCTTACTGGGGGCACTAATGGGGGCATTATTCTTACTACGGGGGCACTAATGGGGGCATTATTCTAACTGTGGGGCACTAATGGGGGCATTATTCTTACTGGGGGAACTAATGGGGGCATTATCTTACTGGGGGCCCTTAATGGGTTTATTGCTATTACTGGGGGTACTAATGGGCACAATATTAATTCTGGGGGTTGCTAATGGGGGCATTACTATTACTGGGCACTAATGGCGGTATTTTTAATGCTGGGGGGCAATAATGGGGGCATTAATATTATTGGGAGCCACAGTATGACAGCGACTTAACAACCCGTGTTATGTCACGCCCCCACGACCACACCCCCTTTGGGGTGTGGCTTTAATTGGCCGGTATTTTTAGTTGGAAAAGGTGGCAACCTTAGGCAGGAGTGAGGGCCATAGAAACTTCCCCTGCCTCCGAGAGGGTCCAGGGAAAAAGAGGTCGGCTAAAAATATCCAGAGAGGAGGGGAGAGTCATGACCTAACCCTCCAATGGCCTTGAGTCCACTCCTTATACACATCTTATACAGTAGTGCAGCCCTGTATCTCTCATGGGTCCTGAGATACCCCTGTTCATTGCTCCAACTCCTCTGCTCGGTTCTCTTAAGGCTGGAAGCTCAGTGGATGTGTCCCTTCTGCTGCTTACTTATAACAGCTCAGAGTGTGTGTCCCTTCTGCTGCAGCTTTCTCCCGATCACAGCTCAGGGGGAGTGTCTTTTCTACTGCAGCTTTCTCCTATTATACTGCATAACGTTTCATGGTGGCGCGCCCCCTTTAAGTAGCGCAGTCCTGTTATCTCATGTAGTCTTGTGCACTGTGTTGACGCTGGGCGTGAGCTCTGGTGTGTTACATGATGTTTATACTGGGTGTGAGGACTGGCGTGTTGGACGGTGTTTACACTGGGAATAAGGCCTGGACTGGACACACAATGGTTGTAAAGAGTTTTATTTGAGGAGCTCTGAGATCACAGAGAACTAAGCAAACAGGCTTTATTTCCACAAATCCTCCAGATCAGAGGGGCCTCTCATCACTGTGAGGAGGGGGCGAGAAGATGGAAGGGGGCCAACAATTATCACCTCATCCAGGGCGACACTGGTGTCATTAAGAGAGTCCATCTGTAGAAGGAATTCTATCCAAATAGACGACAATTGTGCAAAGTCTATCTCATGCCAGGGAAAAGAAGGACCAGACAGGTGATGTGTAAAGGGACTCACTTCATTGCTCTCCTTGGACATCAGTGGTGCTTGCGGAGTCTGGCAGTCATTTACTGTACTTATGAAATAAAAAAATCTTGCATGTTGGGCTATTTTCATTATATATAACAATGGATAGATTGGGAGACCGCATATAAGCACTGGTGGCTCAGTGGTTAGCACAGAGGTCTTGGTTTGAATCCCAAAAAGGACAACATCTCCATGGAGTTTGTATGTTTTCCCTGTGTTTGCTGGGTTTCCACTTAGATTGTGCGTTCCATTGGGGACAGCAAGTGATGTCTGGAAAGTGCTGAGGAATATGTCCATATATGATCCATATAAGTAGGAGAAATAAATGAAAATATGGTGGATCGTCGTATTCCGCTGTCCACTCACGTATACAGACAAAATAATATGTCCATACTCAAAAGGAATATGTCTACTATAATACTGCTCCTATGTACAAGAAATAACTACTATAATACTGCCTCCTATGTACAAGAATATAACTACTATAATACTGCTCCTAGTACAAGATAAAGCTCTATAATACAGCTCTATGTACAAGAATATAACTACTATAATACTGCTCCTATGTACAAGAATATAACTACTATAATACTGCTCCTATGTACAAGAAAATAACTACTATAATACTGCTCCTATGTACAAGAATATAACTACTATAATACTGCTCCTATGTACAAGAATATAACTACTATAATACTGCTATACTAACTACTATATGTACAAGAATATAACTACTATAATACTGCTCCTATGTACAAGAATATAACTACTATAATACTGCTCCTATGTACAAGAATATAACTACTATAATACTGCTCCTATGTACAAGAATATAACTACTATAATACTGCTCCTATGTACAAGAATATAACTACTATAATACTGCTCCTATGTACAAGAATATAACTACTATAATACTGCTCCTATGTACAAGAATATAACTACTATAATACTGCTCCTACTAACTACTATAATACTGCTCCTATGTACAAGAATATAACTACTATAATACTGCTCCTATGTACAAGAATATAACTACTATAAATACTGCTCCTATGTACAAGAATATAACTACTATAATACTGCTCCTATGTACAAGAATATAACTACTATAATACTGCTCCTATGTACAAGAAATATAACTACTATAATACTGCTCCTATGTACAAGAATATAACTACTATAATACTGCCTCCTATGTACAAGAATATAACTACTATAATACTGCTCCTATAACTACTAATAATACTGCTCCTATGTACAAGAATATAACTACTATAATACTGCTCCTATGTACAAGAATATAACTACTATAATACTGCTCCTATGTACAAGAATATAAACTACTATAATACTGCTCCTATACAAGAATATAACTACTATAATACTGCTCCTATGTACAAGAATATAACTACTATAATACTGCTCCTATGTACAAGAATATAACTACTATAATACTGCTCCTATGTACAAGAATATAACTACTATAATACTGCTCCTATGTACAAGAATATAACTACTATAAATACTGCCTCCTATGTACAAGAATATAACTACTATAATACTGCCTCCTATGTACAAGAATATAACTACTATAATACTGCCTCCTATGTACAAGAATATAAACTACTATAATACTGCTCCTATGTACAAGAATATAACTACTATAATACTGCTCCTATGTACAAGAATATAACTACTATAAATACTGCTCCTATGTACAAGAATATAACTACTATATATACTGCTCCTATGTACAAGAATATAACTACTATAATACTGCTCCTATGTACAAGAATATAACTACTATAATACTGCCTCCTATGTACAAGAATATAACTACTATAATACTGCTCCTATGTACAAGAATATAACTACTATAATACTGCTCCTATGTACAAAGAATATAACTACTATAATACTGCTCCTATGTACAAGAATATAACTACTATAATACTGCCTCCTATGTACAAGAATATAACTACTATAATACTGCTCCTATGTACAAGAATATAACTACTATAATACTGCTCCTATGTACAAGAATATAACTACTATATAATACTGCTCCTATGTACAAGAATATAAACTACTATAATACTGCTCCTATGTACAAGAATATAACTACTATAATACTGCTCCTATGTACAAGAAATATAACTACTATAAATACTGCCTCCTATGTACAAGAATATAACTACTATAATACTGCTCCTATGTACAAGAATATAACTACTATAATACTGCTCCTATGTACAAGAATATAACTACTATAAATACTGCCTCCTATGTACAAGAATATAACTACTATAATACTGCTCCTATGTACAAGAAATATAACTACTATAATACTGCTCCTATGTACAAGAATATAACTACTATAATACTGCCTCCTATGTACAAGAATATAACTACTATAATACTGCCTCCTATGTACAAGAAATATAACTACTATAATACTGCTCCTATGTACAAGAATATAACTACTATAATACTGCTCCTATGTACAAGAATATAACTACTATAATACTGCCTCCTATGTACAAGAATATAACTACTATAATACTGCTCCTATGTACAAGAATATAACTACTATAATACTGCCTCCTATGTACAAGAATATAACTACTATAATACTGCTCCTATGTACAAGAATATAACTACTACTATAATACTGCTCCTATGTACAAGAATATAACTACTATAATACTGCTCCTATGTACAAGAATATAACTACTATAATACTGCTCCTATGTACAAGAATATAAACTACTATAATACTGCTCCTATGTACAAGAATATAACTACTATAATACTGCTCCTATGTACAAGAATATAACTACTATAATACTGCCTCCTATGTACAAGAATATAACTACTATAATACTGCTCCTATGTACAAGAATATAACTACTATAATACTGCTCCTATGTACAAGAATATAACTACTATAATACTGCTCCTATGTACAAGAATATAACTACTATAATACTGCCTCCTATGTACAAGAATATAACTACTATAATACTGCTCCTATGTACAGAATATAACTACTATACTGCTCCTATGTACAAGAATATAACTACTATAATACTGCTCCTATGTACAAGAATATAACTACTATAATACTG